>JBBPBX010012781.1:20148-53483 GCA_038048925.1 Garcialebias charrua | reverse complement strand
CACCCTCATCTATGGTCATGAGCTTTGGGTTGTGACCGAAAGAACGAGATCTCAGATACAAGCGGCTGAAATGAGTTTTCTCCGCAGGGTGTCTGGACTCTCCCTTAGAGATAGGGTGAGAAGCTCAGTCATCCGGGAGGGACTCGGAGTAGAGCCGCTGCTTCTCCACATCGAGAGGAGCCAGTTGAGGTGGCTCGGGCATCTGGTTAGGATGCCTCCTGGACGCCTCCCTGGTGAGGTGTTCCGGGCATGTCCCACCGGGAGGAGACCCAGAGGAAGACCCAGGACACGCTGGAGGGACTATGTTTCTCGGCTGGCCTGGGAACGCCTTGGGATTCCCCCGGAGGAGCTGCTCCAAGTGGCTGGGGAGAGGGAAGTCTGGGCCTCCTTACTTAACCCCGCGACCCGACCCCGGATGAGCATAAGAAAATGGATGGATTAGTCTCAGAGTTGTAAAATGTAAACAATTAGTTAAATAACAGTGGAAATGATCAGATTTAGCTGGATGACATGCTGCTTTTCCTAACAGAAACTGCAGGCTGCCCTTTTAGATGAAACTATCAAACTGATATTTGTGACACTGGTTCTGTTTCACTTAGTATTAACTATACCGTATTTTCCGCCTGATAAGTCTCACCTTTCTATAAGTCGCTTTGTCCAATTTTTGGCAATAAATTGGAAAAATCCATAAACATGTCGCACCTTCAGTTAAGTCGCATCTATTACGCGTCACCGCTATGCGACGCGTCAGCGCGTCATTTGCCCTGCTGAAAATGGCGGCCACAGGAGCGAGCGCGCACGGAAGGACTTTACAAGATTAACACGGTAAAAACAATTATTTGTTTGCTGAAAATTATAGCAAAGATGTGTCTTAGCTGAACTTTTCCTTAATAAATGAACGCAATTGTCAAATCAGCTGGATTAAAAAAAGTAGTTTCGCCACGTGCACGCGCGGGTGGACGGCTTTATTTCTTTAAAATTTAGCTAAATAAACGCTTAAAAAATATATATTTCTTAGCTGACATTATAGCACAAGGGTTCCTGAGCTTAACCGTTCCTTAATAAATTCACGAAATGGTCAAATCAGCTGGATTTAAATTGTTTCGCTTTGACTTCTTCCAAACCGTCGCGTGCGCTGCGAAAATAAATTATAAATAAATTCGAATTTTAGCTCAAAAAACTCATACAGCTAACAGTTTGTAAATGAACACCAAATAATTACTTTCTGTAAGTTTAAAGAAAATCTGTCCAGTAGTTCATGAGTTATTAGACAAATGTAGCCGTTTACGGTAGCTAACCGCTAACAAACAACGATGCTAAAAGATCAAATTTTAGCTCTAAACATCTCATAAAGCTAGTCAGTTGTAAATGTCCATACAGTAATTACTTTCTGTAAGTTTGATAAAAATCTGTCTTGTGGTTCTTGACTTATTTTGCTAACAAAAACTAGCTAGTAGTTACCTCCAGAGCAGGAGGCCGGGCAGCGACAGAGTCAGTCCGACCAGAGGAGGCTGCCTTCGGACACATGAGGTGGGAACGGTCGGTGTACCCTAGCGGACAAAAGTGGTACTGCACCATTTTTTGCCAAAATGAAAAACGGTCATATCTGAGCCAAAAATTGGTCTAAAATTATAAGGAAAAATCCATAAACACGTCTCACCTAGTCGCAGGGCATGCAAATTAGGCAAAAAAGGTGTGACTTACAGATCGGAAAATACGGTAAACCAAGTTAAACAATTTTTATTTTATTTTAACATTAGCTAAGTCTTAGCTTAGCCGCTAAAGGTTTGAACCAGAGTCAGGTGTTCCTCTGTTTATTGTCTTTTCTTTCTTAAATATGTCAGGTTATTTTCTCTCAATTTTTCTTATGTGTGCCTCATACTGTACTTGCAAAACACTTTATTTCTGTTGTATATGCCACATGTTTTGTTTATAAATTTTGCTCAAACTTTAATAAAAATAAAAAAAAGGTGTTCCTCTGTTCCGGTGTGGGCTGTTTAACCAATCAGCGTGCTGATTGGACGCTCACTTCCTAACTCCTGTCCAATGAGAAGAGCTCGCTCATAGCGCTGCTGGGTCGGAGCGAGGCGCGGGTCTCTCTCCCTCCATCCCCCACGGGCTCCCTCAGTGCCTCTCCCGTCCTGCTGCAGCACCTGAACCCGGCCCAACGGAGCCCTCTCACCGTAAGTACCCGCTCGGTTTTCGCTCTCAGTTCGTTAAAAACCTGTAGAAGCTGCGTCGCACCCGGACACAGGACGGTGGTTCATGGAGCGGGCAATTTGTTAACGTGGAACACTTCAGAGGTAAAATAAAACTTAATAAATCATGAGCTAGATTTTAAAGGGATATTCCAACCACTTGGATGTGTGCTTCTGTGTAAAAGTTGTCTCATTTCCACCCAAAACAACATATTTCTACAGAAAGTCTCATCACATTTTAATTTTCCTAACACCTGTATGTTTGGCATGCCTTGAAGGAATGACTTGGAGCACTCAGAGTATGTGTTGTGAATGACTCTCAGCTACCCAGGGCCGGATTAACAACCCCAGGGGCCCCTGGGCACCAAAGCTCACAGGGCCCCCTCTTTAACCTAACACCCATTTTACTATATACACTATACTATATACATTTATACACACACACACACAAACACACACACACACACACAACACACACACACACACTCACATTTATTGGGTTTTACACGTATGTTTTAATTGCAGAAGATGGCTCTGTTTGTCTTCTATCAACTGAACACAATTCCAGGGATTGTCATGCCACCCCGGGTCCCTTTTTGGGAGCGCCACTGCTTATTGGTCAAAAATGAATACCAAGTACTGCCATCTCACTCATAAATCACACAACAACAATAAAGCTTATGACAATAAAGTGTTCACTGAAAATCACTCAAGCAGAAAGCACTTCTCAAATGTTACGACTGAAGATATAATGATTCCATCACATAACACAGCTATGAACAGTCACCAAGTGATATGGGCAACTTCACACTCTGCAAAATCCAATTACAGCACTAATTCTCAGCATCACACCACAATTATGCAAGATTCATGTTTTGCAGACAGTATATAAAATAAGCAAAATACATTACATTTATTATCTGCACAGTCATAACAGTTTACATTGGACTACGGTACTCATTTCACAGAAAGCACGGTGGCTCTTACCTTTAGAAGTTCTTCTTTTTGGTATTTTTCTTTGCAAAGTCACAAACCAAGTCCTCAAAGTCCAGCACCCTCACCAGCTCAGACTCTTGGTACTTGAAGCATTCCTTGTTTTGTTAGCTCTTCTACCGTAGACATTTCTTCAGTAAAGTTAGCTGCCGTTGTTAGCTCAGGTTGGGTTCATTTGTAGAAGGCAACGCTTCCAAGCTAACGTTGCTGGTTAGCTCAAAATCTTCTAATTTCTAGCTTTAAAAAAAAAAGCTGGATATCTGGCCGCCCGATTATGAAAACTGGCAGCTCCACGATCGATAAGGACAGCGCAAGCCTTTTCATCGACTGTCCCCCACAATGCTGGGTCGCACACCCGATAAAACCAATCTGAACTGGCGGCGCTGCTACAGCTAGGTTCAAGCGGTTGTGTTGTGCAGCTAGCAATAGCCTCCTCCTCCGGACTCATGTTAGTTTGCTCACCGTCAGCATCCTCCACAACGACTTCTTCCTTCTCCGGATTTTCCTCCAAACGTTTTGCAAAGAATGTATGAATAGATGGCATACTTTTTAATAAACACGTCTCCTTCTCTTCTTTTTCTCTTTTTCTCTTTCGTTTTTGGAAACCACTTCTCTTACTCTCACTCATTTTTGCTTCTCAGATACGACAACTCACACAGTCCGATCAACGCAGTGCTACCTGTTTTATAAACTCGGTTAGGGGGCGGGCCAGCGGCGCGGCATGTTACTATGGTTTCCAACTCAGTGAAGATAAAAAAAATAAAAATAAAAAATAAAAATAAAAATAACAGGAAGAGCGTGGATCTTACTGGTTATCTCTGTGGCTGTCGTATTTAAAATCTAAGGATATTTTATTTTCTTTCTTCCCCAAAACTGCAATGGGCTCCCTGCGATGGGCCCCATGGTGGGCGTGGGCCCCTGGGCCTGTGCCCAGTTGGCCCATCTGATAATCCGGGCCTGCAGCTACCTCAGCAAGTTTTATTTAATTAAAATCCACGCAGGGGTTCATGAAGTAAATTACTAACCGATAATATTTATTAAATACTTATTGGCAAAGTCAGGATTTTTGATTAAAACGAATCTAACGTCAATACATTAAAAACATATGAGGACCAGCATTGTACTGTAGTGGGTATGTAGCTATTTGAAGGACAGAAAACAGTTTTTACAAATAGATGATGTAAGATCTAACCTCTGCAATATTACATGTGGAGTCCCGCAAGGCTCTGTACTTGGACCAAAGTTATTTATTTTGTATGTGAATAATTTAGTGGATGTGTCCGGACTCTTTAACTGTGTTGTTTTTGCTGATGATACCACTTTTTTTTTTTTAATTTGTGTAAAGACTTGGAACAGATGTTGGAGTTGATGAATGGAGTTTGTTAAATTACAAACTTGGTTTAAATTAAACAAGTTATCATTAAACCTTGATAAAAACTAATTATATGATATTTAGTAATAAAAATAAAAGTGTTGAAGTTTCCTTCAAAATTGATGGTGTGCAGATTAAGTGAGGTGAAGTTTTTGGGTGTTATTATTGATGATAAAATTTGGAAAGTGATGTAAAAAAACAAACAAAGTCAATGTTTATGTTTAAGAGAATGATCAAAACTAAATTGTTGAAAAAATACATATAAATATTATAAATTGTGAAATGCACTATTGAAAATTGTGATGAGTTATTCATTTTGTTATGTTATTTATAGATGATTATTGTTTGAAGTGATTATTTTAAAAAAGGGGTAGATATAATACGTTTTTTTTTCTTCTTCTGCTACCTTTCATTTTATGTTTTGTTTTCATATTCTGAAATTGTTTTGTGTTTTAATTTAAAATGAATAAATTATTAAAATAAATAAACTAAATTGATTTAGCCTAATTTAAAGCTTTAAATAGCATTAAAATATTAAATTTATATCTCAGTGGCATTTATTGTTGTTGCATTTACTGATAGCTTTATTATGTTTAGTGGCACTAGATGCATTTTACTCTGTTTTTTTTTTTTTACTGTAAAGCACTTTGGTCGACTTCGGTTGTTTTTATGTGCTATATAAATAAAATTGACATTGACATTGACATTTCATTTGTTTTCAAGAAAAACGTGGAGCGATTTGGAAAGCTCATCGGGGTAATTTGTTAGAGCAACACGCGGAAACCATTATTAATCGTTTCTGGCCAGTTGGTTGCTCATTCGAGGAAAAGCAGGAACATTTTAGGAGCAGAAATAAAACGGCTAACTGCAAACTCTAGCTGAACTGGCCAGAAAATGAGACAGAGCACAGCTGCAGCCTGTGATGGTCAGAATGGTGAAGGATTTTTCAGCAAAAAAAGAGTTTGACATGGAAATGTGAGCTGATGTGTCAAAAATTGTTCAGCGCGGGCAGCCTGTTTGAATGACTCAGTTTGATTTGCTGTTTATTTAGTTCTTAAATTACTAAAATACACATTTATATCAATGTTCTCATCGTTGGATTTCAAGTATTCATAGTTTATCTGAATACTGTAATCTGCATCTCTCAATTTTTTTACACTGGATTTTAGCTAAATTAACAAAGTGAGGTGATGGTCTGTGCCACCACACAGCTGGAGCATTAAACAACAGATTTATTACCGAGCTAATATCGATGATGACACGCAGGAACTTTATATTGAGTTTAAACATTAGTTTACCGTTAACAAAAAGAGCCAATAAACTACGGAGCCCCGTGAGGGCCATGTTGGACTAAAACACATTTACGTGATTGCAAATCTTATATCTTTGCCTGAATTTTTTTTTTGAAGTCAAATTATTGTTTGTGTGTGTGTGTGTGTGTGTGTGTGTTTGTGTGTGTATATATATTTGTGTGTGTGTGTGCATTTTAGCTCCTGAAGGGCCTTTAGAACAAATTTCCACGAGTCAGTTTTTTTAATTTGACATATTTTTATTTTGTTTAATTCGTAAATGACCATCAAATGTTATTTATTTATTTTGAAAGGTAAACAGTTTACAAGATATAATGAATAAATACACAATATATTTACAAATAGATCATACAAAATTTATTTCACCTTTATTTCACCCAAAAAATCCCATTGAGATTAAAAATCTCTTTTGCAAGAGAATCCAAATCATTTAAATAATTTCCTGTGTATGCAAAATATCATGATGGCTGTATACAGTTTTAGGAAACTGTGCTAACATAATAATAATAATAATAATAATAATAATAATAATAATAATGTCTTTTCCTGTCATCTGCGTATGTTTCCCATACACAGACGAAATTCGTCTCTGCATTTAACCCAACCACCTACCAGGTGGTGCAGTGAGCAGCCCGAAAGCGCCCGGGGAGCTGGAGAAATAGGTGTGCACTCATAGACACCCCAAGGTGGGTAGTGGCCGGGGCGCGAACCCGCGTCCTTCGGGTCCCAAGTCAAAAGCCCTGCCACTAGACCATCTTGGCTCCTCATAACTCACCAGGACTGGCTGTTCACTCACCGAATCCATCGTTTAACAACATATATATTAACAAAAACAACAAAAATAATTTTAGGGTTGAATGGATTAATAAAACCATCATTAAACCCACATATTACATAGAGAAGCTGCATTTTGACATTTAATTTCCTACCTACCGTATTTTTCGGTCTATAAAATCCTTTTAATTTTCTCAAAAATTGACAGTGAGCCTTATGTATTAATTCTGGTTGTGTTTACTGACCTCAAACTGATTTTATATGGTTATTGTGAATGAGTTGAATAAAGTTTGACTTATCTGATTGTTTTGTTTCACTTAATGCACCTTATAATCCGGTGCACCTTATAGTCTGAAAAAAACGGTACAACTTTGGAAATACCACTTGAACCTTTTTGTATTGTTTTCATCTAATAGTGCACAACTGCCTGTGGTTATGAAGGATAATCTCAAATTTCCCCCCTGGGATTAATAAAGTTCCTATCTAATCTAGGAAATCCATTAAAGACACAAATTGAGTCTCCTCGTGGTTAAACTTCTACACCAGTTTCCTCCGTTCTATTGGAAACTTTTTATTTAGCAGCTTTTTATCTCTTGGCTCCATTGAAACCTTATTGTTCAATCAAAGATTCATCAGGACATTCTGCTGCTGTCGTTCTTCATTTATTCTGTTTGGTTCATGTTCCTAATTGCAGGCTGTGGTAACCGTTAGCGGTTAGCGAAGCTTAATGGAAAGTGAGGGAGAAAGTCAATGGTTTGCCATTAGGACAGAATGTTGTCCGTAGTCCCCAGTCAGGGTTTTGTTTTAGACATTTAACACATGATCTCTACAGATTAGTGTTAAAGTATTGGCTAATATTACAGCACGGTTTACACGAGACTGTTTTATGTAATTATCTGTTAAAAAGATTTATGAGATATGGGACAATGTCAAGGGGTTCGACCACTCATGTTTCTTTTTTTTACCTGCATATTGTAATTTTTAGTTTTCTCTTTTTATTTACTTGTGGATTTTTTAAATTTCCTTTAGCTATTTAGAGTTAGTAGAACCTCATAAACTTAAAAACAAACATACAACAAAGTTAAGTCAGGTCCTATGGATGGTTTGTTTTTGTTAAAATGTTTAATCCATCATCTAAAGGACTTCCATCAGTCCGAGGAACCTACAAGAAACTCAGTTCCACAAGCAGCACACTCATATAGTGGGCCAACCAGTTTGATGGTGATAAGATGGACCAACCATCAAACCACTATGGGATTGTGCTGCTTGTGGGACTGAGTTTGTTGTAGCTCCTCGGATTGACAAAGTCCTTTGGACGAAGAATGTTATGTTTCAACAAAAAAAGAAGCCATCCAAAGGACTTGACTTGACTTGACGCTGTCCTGTTGTCTCATCTTCAACACTATGTTGGAATATCTGGTACAGCACTTGAGTGGTTCACTTTACCAACAGAACGTTCTCTGTCATGTTAGATAATCTGTCTTCCTCCACTGCCTCTCTCTCTTGTGGTGTGCCACAGGGTTCTATTCTTGGTTCTCTTCTCTTCTCATTGTACATGCTGCCTCTTGGATCAGTGATAGCCAGACATAATTTTTGTTTTCACTGCTATGCTGATAATGTACAAATTTATTTACCAATGAAACCTAAAAACAGTAACCTTCTCACACCTTTCGCTGATTGGATTGCCGACATTAAACAGTGGCTTCACCATAATTTTTAGTTTTTAAACGAAGGAAAGACGGAATGCATCTTCTTCGGTGATGATGCTCCCTGTAACTTTGGTACTCTGACATCCAAGTTCAGATCCACACTTAAAAACTTGGGGGTGACGTTTGACAAGGACTTAAAGTTTGATAAACAAAGAGCCTCTGTAGTCAAGGCCTGTTTTTATCAGTTACGTCTTTTATCCAAAGTTAAGCCTTTTTTTTATCGTTCTGATTTGGAAAAGGCCATTCATGCTTTTATCTCTTCAAGGCTTGATTACTGCAATTCCCTATATGCAGTAATCTCCCAATCCTCCATTAGATGCATTCAACTGATCCAAAATGCTGCAGCTCAACTCTTTACCAACACCTCCAGATGTGAGCACATTACCCCTGTTTTATTGTCTCTCCACTGGCTTCCAGTCGATTTTAGAATTAAATTTAAAAAAATTATTATTCACTTTTAAAGCTCTCAATGGTCTTGCCCCAATTTATCTGACTGATCTTGTAGCTGTCCGTGAATATAGGAGAACACTGAGACCATCCAATACATTTCTTCTCTCTGTCCCAAAGTCCAACTACAAACAATGGGTGACCGGGCCTTTTCTGTCGTTGCACCCAGACTCTGCTACCTCAGGACTTGCGCTCCATCACTGATATGGAGCATTTTAAATCTAATCTTAAAACCTTTCTATTCAGGCAGGCCTTTAATACCTAGTAGTTCAATCTCACTATGTTTTAATTGTTTGTTTTTAATTTTTAACTGGCTGTGTTTTTAATTCTTAATTGTTTGTTTTTAACCTGTATTGTGCAGCACTTTGTGCATCTTTTGGCTGCTGGAAAGGGCTCTATAAATAAAGTTTGATTTATTGATTGATTTGTTGTTGTTTTTTAACCTGGATTATTGAGCATGAACTTTGAAAAGCAAACATAATTTTAAGCAGGTAATAATTGTAAATGTATACTTCTTAAAATTAAAATAAAACCTAAAATCTTGTCCCCTGAATAAGGACAACAGGTCTAAGACGAATGTTCTAACTATTAGGGTGAAGGATCTCCATATGCATAATTTTGTCTTTTTGTTAAAATTTGACATCTATAAATAATTTAAACACAAGTACATAGAAACAAGCGAATAATATTTTTTTTAAATACCTAAATTGTGACTTGAAACTTAAGAAAGCTTATTTCTACTAAATGCTTTGTTTAATGTATCCCCTTCAAATTAAAATGTACATTTGGCTTTTTTTAAGGGAAAAACAAAAAGCCCCATATATGGACAATTTATGTAATTCCTTATGTACGTAAAAATAAATAACATAAAAATTGGGTTGTTGTGGAACTCTAAATGGTAGCACTTTGAGATTTTTATTAATGAAAAGTGCATTATAAATTGAATTCATTATTATTATTATTATTATTATTATTATTATTATTATTATTATTATCTGTCCTAGTCTATGTACAGCACACAATCAGTACTATTGCTTGTAAAAGAAGAAACAAATGTAATTCCTACTTTTCATATTGCCAAAGTTTAAATTGCTGCTTTACAACAACAGCTTGATAACATTACTGAACTTTTTTATGGCTTTTGGTTTTAGTGGAATTTTCAGGATTTTCTAGATTTTCTTTAGAAAGCATACCCGCAAAACGTTAAATACAAATCGATGTATGCTGAAGTGAGGTGTTTCAGTTGAACTAAATCTGCAACTTGAATAAAACAGAGCCACTGACTCCAATAGCCCTGCTGTCATCATTACTAAATTATTATTAATCCATGGCATAAAAGCTTCCTTCAACCTGAGGCAAAGACTCAGGGTGTTGAGAAGTTGAGGTCTCTGTTCCTGTTAATGACAGCATCTTCATGCTGCTACATGTGATAATTGAGGAAGTGGTTTATCTCAGAGGAAGATAGTGTTGTACAAAAGACTGTGATCCTGATGACAGGCTCATTATTCTCCTTTGTACAGTATTTGTTCATCAACACTGTTAAAGTCAGAGGGCAGCCTGATGGAGATGTCCATCTTCTCCGACTCAAAGCTAATATTAGATTTGCTTCGTAAGCTGGAGAGGAGAATGAAGGTGAGTGAGATGAGCACAGAGCCAACAGCTCGGCAGATGGCTTCTAAAAACAGCTGGAAGCTCGTTGTCAGAGGTGACTCTGTGCCCTGTGCTCTGGAAATATTTGATGCGCGGGAGCTTTAGGTGATGAAAAGCTGTAAAGCAGTGTCTTTGAGCTTACAAAGGACATGTCTGTCTGTGGGGCTTTACAGACACTGTATCTAGCTTATTTCAAGGAACACTTTAGTTCGGTATGGGCTAAGTTACCTGTTAAAACACACCACAGTTGTGGCAAAAAGTCATGGCGTCAAAACCGCTATAGTTTTTTGGACTGTTTTGACGTGTATAACATTTGTCTTTGAGTTCTAGATGACGTTATCGCAAATATTGTGAGTTTTCAGGAAGGTGAATACATATATATCAAGTGTTTCCCCTAGTTTACTTGCCTTGGCAGAGCACTCGTCTCTTCCGTGGAAGCGGAGCAGTGCCTATGTTGCTTTTTGCTCTTTAGTTAGCGAGTCTGTAGTGCTCGCGGCTAGCTTAGTGCTACGTAAGTGTCAGCAGTTGTCGAGGGTGGGGGCAGTTCGGCAGGCAGGGTGATTGATTATCTTGACGGCAGGGTACCCTGCTTGTATAATGTATATTCTTTGGAAGCTATTCTCTATAGTAGTCTGAGTTTTTCCATTTAGCTTGTTATTCTACTGAGAGGATTATCTGGTACGCACCATGTTGGGCTCACAAGAAAACTAACTGGTGCACAGCGGGTAATATTCCACATCCCTGAAAAGGTGTCCCAGTAGTTTTCCATACACTTTAAAAAGCTGATTCGTCTTATACCACTTATACATAGTCCGGTCGCAGAGGCAACATGTCCAGGAGAGAAATCCAGACATTCCTCTCCCCAGCAACAATTTCTCAACGTATCCCCAGGCTAGAGGAGATACACAATCACGTCATTGAGTTCTGGGTCTTTCAGAACCTCGTAGGGCGTGCCCAGAAATCATCCTAAGAGAGGTGTCCTAATCAAATGCCTGAACCACCTCAACTTACTCCTTTCAGTGCAAAGGAATTGCGGCTCTACTCTGAGATCTTCCCAGATGATGGAGCTCCTCACATTATCTCTAAGGCTGAGCCTGGCCATCCTACACAGGAAGCTCATTTCAGACACCCAGGATCTCATTCCTTCCGTGATGACCTGAGCCTCATAGGTAAGGATTGGAGTATGGATAGACTAACATTTGAGAGCTTTGCCTTTTGACTCAACTCTTTCTTCACCACGACCGATCAACGCAATGCCCTCATTACTGAGGATGAGGCTCTGATATGTTAGTCCATCTTCCACTCTCTCCTATCATCAATCAGGAACAAGATATCCAGATACACAAATCCGTCCATCTTTTCACCAGCGTCTTCACAAGGGTTTACAAGGAATTTCCCTAAATTTTTATGCTAGTCAAAAAACAAAACAAAAACCCCCCCCATGACTTAGTCAGTTGGATTTGATTTGTAAGGTAAGTCAATCAGCTTGTTCACCAGAGAAGTGACAACCATGTCTTTTTAACTAAAGCTGCTTTGAAACAAAGATTTGCAACAACCTACAAGAGTTAGTATGGTAGTAGGTAAAATATACAGTTGACAGAAAGTCCAACAAAGTTTAATCAGGTCCTCTGGACGGTTTCTTTTTGTTGACGTGTTTCATCTTTCATTGAAAAGATTTCATCAGCCTGAGGAGCCACAACAAACTCAGTCTTATGAATAGCACCTTCAATTAGTGGGTCTACCAGTTTAATGGTGCTAAGATGGTTTCTGGAGTCTGTCCTCTCTCCTGCCGACTCGGCTGAGGCAGTCATGGCCAAAGTGGTTAAAAATATCAAGGTTCAATGCTATTTCGAAGACTGGGTTTCTTGTGGCTTCTCGGACTGATTAAGTCTTTTGGATGAAAGACGAAATGTTTCAAAACAAAGAAAACGTCCAGAGGACCTGATTTAACTTACGGTAGTTGAATTTGTCTAATTGGATTATTGATCATGAACCTTGATGTCCACAGAAAGTTTGTCTACCTAGCTAACACCCAGTTTATCAATTACTAACATGCACTTGTCAGACTGTGTTATGCTACAACAAAGGTAGGCAACCTCAAGCTTTTTGCGTTAAAATTGACAAAAATGCAAAATAATGTGTACTAGGATCTGGTAGTATGCGTCAAGAGTAACTCGGCAACATTGAATTTCAGCTCAATATCTATAAAACTGTCAGAGTTGGAGCTATTCTTGTGTTTTATAGGTTGCTTGGCTGTTCAATAAAATCAGTTCAGTGGTTCATGTGATATTTTGCGGACAACTTATCTCTCACATAGTGGCCAAAACATCATCATTCACCTTTGGTGGCAGGCAATAACAATATCTAGTCACTTCCCCTTTTGTGTTGTGAGGACCCTATTTATTTTTCCTCCAAGAAAAGAAAATCAAAGAAGATCGAAGGCACGACTTTACTCGTCTGTAAATCTGTCGTCTCCTTCTCTGCATCTTCAGCTCATCATTTTCTAGCCGTTCACATCAATACGGAGTCTCTTAAGACGCTGATGTGAACATTTCCCGAATCCTTACTCCAATCAGCACTTTTTCCGTTTCCTGGCTTTCCTTTTTTTTTGAACAACAATAAAAGATTCATCACTTTTTTCTCCCCTGTCTAACGAGTTCAGGCCCAACCCTGTCTTCTGTAGCAGTTTTTAATGTTTCATTGGTCACCACTTTTCTGAAGTGCTGGGATTGCTGACCCTCATTAACAGCAGTCAGACGGTCAATGCAGAGATGTCAGACTGCTGTATCGTTTATCGCCATGATTTTTTTCTGTCTCTCTCACCTGCTCTGAAGCACAGAGACTTGAGATGGGGAGAGAGGATGCACTTGAGCTTGGGGAGGGTGGTTTAGATCATTCAAGCTACTTTAATTTAGATTATATTAGTATTTTTTTTTTACAATTAGTATAACAGTATATTACAGCAGTAGACAATGGGATATTCGAAGTCTTCACAATACAGTACTGTATATGGTTTAGGAACATTAATCTAAAATTGTTCCACTATTGTTAGTTTTTTGTAAACTGGTAAACCTCTGCCCAGCTTTACTTCTGAATAATTCAGCATCTCTAAAACGCGCTTCTTTGTAACCAATCCCTTTATTGACCTGATGGCAATTGACCTAATTAGCTGTTTCTTATTCATACCTCTTATACCGAAGCACACTTTTGTTTTTCCGTGGGCTGAACTCAAAAGAGCTAAGACTTTTTCTTTGGCCTTTTTTCTAAACTATTTACAAATTTGTGTCAGTGTGTGTTAGTGAACACTTCGCCAAGATATCCACTCTCTCCTTCACTTCACACATCAACAATGTTACTCGGTCTGCCTATTTCCACCTCCGTAATATTAACCGTCTCCGTCCTTCTCTCACACCCCGCTCCACAGCCATCCTGGTGCACAGTCTTGTGACTTCCCGTATCGATTACTGCAACTCCCTTCTCTACGGCCTCCCCAACAAATCTCTCCACAAGTTACAGATGGTCCAGAACTCAGCTGCCCGTGTCATCACTCAAACCTCCTACTATAACCACATCACTCCTGTCCTGCAGCAGCTCCACTGGCTCCCGGTTAAATCACGCATCATCTTCAAAATTCTACTTCTCACGTTCAAATCTATCCACAACCTTGCCCCTCCTTATCTATCTGACCTCCTACAAATCTCCATCCCATCACGCTCTCTCAGATCCTCCTCTTCGCTACATCTCCATGTACCCTCTGCCCGCCTCTCCACCATGGGGAGCAGGGCCTTCACCTGCTCTGCCCCTCACCTCTGGAACGCTCTACCGCCAGACCTTCGAAACACCACCTCCCTTTCTCTGTTCAAGACAGCCCTGAAAACACATCTCTTTAGACTAGCTTATCATTAACTTTACTAAATGTATTTTTATTATTTTGCATTTTATAATCTTTATGTATTTTATATTTCAATTTGTCGCTGATAATGTTTGAACTGTATTGGTTTGTTAAGTGTCATTGGGTGTCCTGAAAGGCGCTTTTAAATAAAATGATTATTATTATTATTATCCTATCCACCTCTCAGATGTGGCATATCAGGATGCTGATAAGACAGTATTATTATTATGGCACAGAAGTGCCTTAGGCTGACCACAATAAAAGGGCACTCTAAAATGTGCGGTTGTATCACACAGAACAACGCCACAGATGTTGAAAGTTTTTAGGGAGTGTGTAATCGGCATACTGAAACATGAGGCGATGGTCGTGGAGCACAACAATGGGCCTCCGGATCTCATCACGATATCTCTGTGTATTCAAAATGCCATCAATAAAATACACCTGCATTTGTTGTCCATAACATATACCTGCCCATACCAAAACCCCACCGCCACCATGAGCCACTCGATTCACAACATTGACATTTGTAAACCACTCACCCACACAGTGCCATTCACAGTCTTCCATCTACCCTGTACAGTAAGAACCGGGATTCATCCGTGAAGAGAACACCTCTCTATCAAATGTCCACTCACATTGGTTACAACAATGAATTGCAGTCAGGTGGAGACACAGATGAGCATGCAGATGAGCTTCCCTGAGATGTTTCAGGCATTTTGTGCATAAACTCTTTGGTTATACAAACCGATCGTTGCCGCAGCTGTCTGGGTGGCTGGTCTCAGATGATCTTGGATGTGAAGATGCAAATGTGGAGGTCCTGGGCTGGTGTGGTCTGCAGTTGTGAGGCCAGTTAGATGTACTGCTGTATAATAAAACTGCACTTTTAAGATTGCCCTTTTATTGTGTGCAGTCTAATTGTTGCCTGTGCAATAATCAAACTGTCTAATCAGCGTCTTGATGTGCCACATCGGTTGATGGATTATCTCAGTAAAAGAGAAGTGCTCACTATCAGATTTACACAAATTTGTGAACAATATTTGAGAGAAAAAGGCCTTTAGTGTACATAGAAAAAGTTTTAAAGCTTCTTCGAGATCAGCTCATGAAAAATGTGAGCAAAATCAAGAATGTTGCATTAATATTTTGATTCTGTGTAATTTTACCCTTTTGTTGACCCTGTTCCAACTTTTGAGATGTGTTGCTGACGTCAAGTTCAAAAAATTTTCTTTTTTTCTACAAACTGATACATTTTCTTTATTTAAGTATTCGATATGGCCAATGTGTTTATTTGTGAATCAAATATGGGTAGAGACCGACCAAATAACCATCTGATTTTGGACACTTTTGGAAAAATTAGCAATTTTACACACCTAATCATTTACCAAATAGGAAAATGAAGATGCAGCAGTTGCAACAACAAGATTACTGTCCACAATTTAGATTTTTCTATAGCAAGAATGTTTAAATTTAAATTTTTAATTTTGCAGGTTCTTCACAGAGTTGTAAATGTATTTTTAGTTGTGTATAGTTATTTGTATATTTTGTTAAATGAAAGCTACAAATTGATCGTAAAGAAGAAATTGCCTTTTCGGAGAGTAAAAATACTTGTTACTGTTAACATGTACAAAATTTAATTCAGATCACTTTGTTAAAACAAATGAAAAACTGATATATGGTTAACAAAAAAGAGAGATTAAAAAAACATACTCAAAACTGTTTTTAGATAAAACATATTACTGTATTTCGGAAAAAACATGGAAACTATCTGAATCCTTTGGAAAACAGCAAAAAACAACATTTAGAATAAAAACAAATTTTAGGATCCCCAAAACGATATTTTTGGACATCAGGTTCAAGAATAAGATATTTAAAATCAACACTTGCATTTTCATGTGGACAGTCTAAATGCAACTTTTTGAAAACAATGTAATCGTTCCATCTCTAATCGACGGAAAGAAAAACAAACGTGCTTGCCTTTGTGATTAAAAAGTCACATCAGACTATCTACTATACTCTAAAAAGAGCCTGAAGGGATAAAAAATGAGAGTTGGGTTATTATTTCAAAATAATTTGGGGGCTCCATTGAAGTCTGAGGTTGTCGGACATGAAACAAAAAGATCTCTGATTCAGTCTTGATCCTCCACCTTTTCCATATGATTGCCGCAGAACCTCCGGAGGTGCATCTGACAGAGCTGCAGTCAGTGATACGGCAGTGAGGAAGAGGAGGAGGAGGTTGATTCTCCAACAAGCTGCTTACACAAACTCTGCCGAAAGAAGTCTTTTTAACCTTTACTGTAGATAAAACAACACAAGTGTGTCTAAATGTGAGGATGTGTTCCCATGAGGGAACTAATCGCACACTGACTGTACGGACCACCAACCTGAAAAACAGGAAGTTGACAACAGTTTAAAGGCTTACATGAATCAGCTCAGGCATAGGCCTGTCACGATAAACAATAAATTAATCGCATGATAAATGAAAATGATCAACCTCATTTTCATTTATTGGCTTTATCGTTTCTTCGTGTCTCTTTTTCTACTGAAGACACTGGATGACAAAAAGCTCAACTCCGGTGCTCTTCACTGACCCATCCCTTTCTCTTTTAAAATCTAATTTAACTATTCAAAATCACATTTTTGGATCGTTAAGAGCAGCTAAGTTGAGAAGCTAAGCTACGAGCTAAGCTAATATGCCGGCCTCGGGGAAAAAACCTCCGTCTTGTCGAAGCTCCAAAATTCACGGTTGAAACCTGTGCCTTCATCTAAAAAGTTGTTTTTCTCTGCAAATAGAAGCTGAAAACTTGTGTACTGATTTTTTTTTATTAAACACTTTGTGTGAAAAATGCTTTGATAAAGAGTTCAAACCACACCAAGTGTCCAACATTTTGAGAACCAGAGACAGCCCATGCCACATCAAGGGGCCTCCCTCCCATTTTTCTTAAAGCAACACGTTGCTTGCTCCCTCACTATCCATCCTTCTGTTCAAACAATTTTATACTGCCTACCGGTGGTCAAAAAAACTACATGCAAAACAAATGAACAAACATTTCTTCTTAAATTTTACAATCATTATTAATTTTTGTCAAATTTCAAACAACATTATCATTTATCGCAATAATTTCTGAGACAATTAATCGCCCAGCAAAATTTGTTATTGTGACAGGCCTACTCAAGCATGCTAACTTATTGATAGGAATATTTTTTTTTACTGTTTTTAATGAATAAAATATGTTAAGGACTGATTTCAGAAGCATAAGAGATATAATAATCCATCCATCCATCCATCCATCTTCTTCCGCTTATCCGGGGTCGGGTCGCGGGGGTAGCAGCCTAAGTAGGGAGGCCCAGACTTCCCTCTCCCCAGCCACTTGGAGCAGCTCCTCTGGGGGAATCCCAAGGCGTTCCCAGGCCAGCCGAGAAACATAGTCCCTCCAGCGTATCCTGGGTCTTCCTCTGGGTCTCCTCCCGGTGGGACATGCCCGGAACACCTCACCAGGGAGGCGTCCAGGAGGCATCCTAACCAGATGCCCGAGCCACCTCAACTGGCTCCTCTCGATGTGGAGAAGCAGCGGCTCTACTCCGAGTCCCTCCCGGATGACTGAGCTTCTCACCCTATCTCTAAGGGAGAGTCCAGCCACCCTGCGGAGAAAACTCATTTCAGCCGCTTGTATCCGAGATCTTGTTCTTTCGGTCATAACCCAAAGCTCATGACCATAGATGAGGGTGGGAACGTAGATCGATCGGTAAATTGAGAGCTTTGCCTTTTGACTCAGCTCTCTCTTCACCACGACAGACCGGTACAGCGCCCGCTTCACTGCGGACGCTGCACCTATCCGCCTATCGATCTCACGCTCCAGTTTTCCCTCATTCGTGAACAAGATCCCGAGATACTTAAACTCCTCCACTTGGGGCAGGACCTCCTCCCCGACCCGGAGAGGGCACGCTACCCTTTTCCGGCTCAAGACCATGGCCTCGGATTTGGAGGAACTGATCCTCATCCCGGCCGCATCGCATTCAGCTGCAAACCGCTCCAGTGAAAGCTGTAGATCACGAGCTGATGAAGCCAATAGGACCACATCATCTGCAAAAAACAGAGAAGCGATTCTAAGGCCACCAAAACGGATCCTCTCAACACCTTGGCTGCGCCTAGAAATTCTGTCCATAAAAGTTATAAACAGAATCGGTGACAAAGGGCAACCTTGGCGGAGTCCAACTCTCACCGGAAACGAGCCTGACTTACTGCCGGCAATGCGGACCAAGCTCTGACACCGGTCGTACAGGGACCTAACAGCCCATATCAATGGGCCTGGTACCCCATACTCCCGGAGTACCCGCCACAGAACCCCCCGAGGGACGCGGTCGAATGCCTTTTCCAAGTCTACAAAGCACATGTAAACTGGTTGGGCAAACTCCCACGCACCCTCCAGGACCCTGTTGAGGGTGTAGAGCTGGTCTAGTGTTCCACGACCAGGACGAAAACCACACTGCTCCTCCTGAATCCGAGGTTCGACTATCCGACGGACCCTCCTCTCCAGAACCCCTGAATAGACCTTACCAGGGAGGCTTAAGAGTGTGATCCCTCTATAGTTGGAACACACCCTACGGTCCCCCTTTTTGAATAGGGGAACCACCACCCCAGTCTGCCAATCCAAGGGAACTGCCCCCGATGTCCACGCGATATTGCAGAGTCGCGTAAGCCAACACAACCCCACAACATCCAGAGCCCTAAGGAACTCAGGACGAATCTCATCCACCCCCGGAGCCTTGCCACCGCGGAGCTTTTTAACCACCTCGGCGACCTCCGCACCAGAGATTGGAGAGCCCGATCCAAAGTCCCCAGGCTCCGCTTCCTCAGTGGAAGACGTGCCAGTAGGATTGAGGAGGTCTTCGAAGTATTCCGCCCACCGACTCACAACATCCCGAGTTGAGGTCAACAGCACGCCATCCCCACCATAAATGGTGTTGGTCGCGTACCGCTTTCCCCCCCTGAGACGCCGGATGGTGGACCAGAATCGCCTCGAAGCCGTATGGAAGTCATTCTCCATAGCCTTTCCGAAGGAGATATAATAATAATAATAATAATGAATTCAATTTATAATGCACTTTTCATTAGTAAAAATCTCAAAGTGCTACAATGTGTAACAAGGTAAAGGTAAAAAATAAAACAAGTGATAAAATCAAATAAAATCAATAATAATATCGACTAAGATCAAAGATAAAATCATGTAGATTTAGGCTTGCTTAAAAAATAAATAAAATAAAACAAGTGATAAAATCAAGTAAAATCAATAAAGATAACAGCTAAGATCAAAGATAAAATCATGTGGAGGCAGAATAGGCTTGCTTAAAAAGAAAAGTCTTAATGCCGCTTTTAAAGTCAACCAGTGACTGTGGAGCTCTCAGGTCGTCAGGGAGGGAGTTCCACAGGCGGGGGGCAGCCACACAGAATGCTCGGTCTCCCATGGTCCTCAATTTGGTCCGAGGAATATGAAGTAAATTACTGTTCTGTGATCGTAGAGACCGGGTGGATGAATATGGTGCAAGAATGTCCTTTAGATAGTCAGGTGAAGTGCCGTGCAAGCATTGATGGGTAATGAGAGCAGTTTTATATTGAATTCTGTAGGTGACAGGAAGCCAATGGAGGTTATGGAGAATGGGTGTAATATGATCAAATTTGCGAACTCTCAACAGAATCCTAGCTGCACTGTTTTGAATATATTGAAGCTTCTGAATGTTTTTGCCAGGGATACCAATAAACAGTGAGTTGCAGTAGTCGAGCCTGGAGGAGACAAAGGCATGGACGAGTTTCTCAGCATCAGAAAAAGTCAGAGATGGGCGAAGTCTGGAGATGTTTCGAAGATGGAAGAAGCAGGTTTTAAACAGATGCTTAATGTGATTTTCAAATGTGAGATGAGAGTCCATTTTTATTCCAAGATTTGTAACAGAGGTGGAGAGGGGGATGTCTTGACCAGAGAAGGAGATTGTTGTTAAAGTTGATGCTTGTATCTGGTGAGGGGTGCCAATCAATATGGCCTCGGTCTTGGAGCAGTTCAGTTGAAGAAAGTTTTGATTCATCCATGCCTTTATTTCCTCCAGGCAGGCAGAGAGAACAGTGAGTGAAGACGGAGATAGGGATGATGATGATGTTCCAGTCCTGATGTAAAGCTGTGTGTCGTCGGCATAGCAGTGAAAGGAAATGTTGAACTGATTAATAATTTGACCCAAAGGCAGCATGTAAAGGGAAAACAGCAGGGGCCCCAGAACTGACCCCTGAGGTACACCACAGGAGACACCGACTGTCTGGGAAGTGGCATTGCCAAGACTGACACATTCCAGCCTATTGGAGAGGAAAGATCTGAACCAGTCCAGGACAGTGTCACAGAGACCGACCTCCACATGAAGACGGTGGAGGAGGATACTATGGTCCACAGTGTCGAAGGCTGCAGTGAGGTCAAGGAGGACAAGGATGGAGGGAGAACCAGTGTCAGCAGCCATGAGGACATCATTCGTTACTCTCAGCAATGCAGTCTCAGTACTGTGAGCTGCTCTGAATCCAGACTGGAACTTCTCATACAGAGAGTGTTGCTGTAGGTGTTCCTGCAGCTGAGCAGCAACTGCTTTCTCCAGCACTTTGGACAGAAATGGGAGGTGGGAAATTGGCCGGTAATTTGAAAAGATACATAACTTTTTTAATATTTTCTCAAAGCCCCATAAAACAGCTTCTCCACCACCTCAGCTACAAAACTGGATCGTAAATTAGTTTTACAACAAGAACTAAAATCTTGTGGATATTTCTGGTATCTGTGCTAGAGTTGTGTTTCAGAACGGGCTAAGCTCAGATCTGATACACCCATATGTCCCTCCACGTGTTTTGCGGTCAGAGGACTGGGTACTTTTAAGAGTTCCAGAAACTCGCCTTAAGCGCAGAGGAGACAGGGCCTTCTCTGTAGCTGGCCCAAGACTCTGGGACGAGTTACCGCTGCTCATCAAACAGGCCCCCTCCCTCTCAGTATTCAAATCCCGGTTAAAAACTCACTACTATTCTGTTGCTTTCAACATCCGCTGATTTGTATTTGGGCGTTTTATATATGATCTGCAATGTTTTTATGTTTTTCGTGTTGTACTTCATTGTCTGTGTTGCCTGTTGCTTGTTTGTTTGTTCAGCACTTTGGTGTGGACTTGTTCCTGTTTAAAGTGCTTTATAAATGAAATGGTATGGTATGGTAATCTAGGATTGTACCATTGGGTGCTGCTACTGCAGGGAGATGAGGTGACTTTCTTTGTTTTGCAGTGGGCCAATCCCAAAAACAGACCTGTTCAATGCAGCACAGCTTTCTGAATATGATCTATCTGTGTAAAAAAATAAAATAAAAACTAGAATGAAAAGCTCAGTTTGCTGGTGCTAAGATGGCCTCCGGGACCTGCCCTCCCCCCCGTCAACTCCTCTGAGACAGTCATGCCAAAGTGGTTCAAAACACCAAAATTCCTGCACAATAATCCCGGTATAACATTTTATATTATATTTACATTATCATTTTGTGGTACGATTCGGCTAAGACACCTGGTACTTGGAAAGTAGCACGATTTGTTACTTAGACAGTGGTACGATTTGTTACTTGGACAGTGGCATGATTTGGTACTTGGATAGTGGCATGATTTGGTACTTGGACAGTGGCATGATTTGGTACTTGGATAGTGGCATGATTTGGTACAGTGGCGCAATTTGGTACTTGGGACAGTGGTATGATTTGGTACTTGGATAGTGGCACGATTTGGTACTTAGACAGTGGTACAATAAGGTACTTAGACAGTGGTATGATATGTTACTTAGACAGTGACACAATTTGGTACTTGGATAGTGGCACGATTTGGTACTTAGACAGTGGCACGATTTGGCACTTAGACAGTGGTACGATTTGGTAAAGCTTCGTATAATCTGGTCAGGCTGTCATACGATCTGACTGTAAGATAGTCGTAGATCGACATGTTTGTTTTAGCACAAGTTTTATACAGAATACCTTTCATGACATTACCCTTAACATTTATCCAAGTTTTGGACTGGCACCAAAAGCACACAAAGTACTGACCCATTGGCTGATTTAGGGTAGTTTCAAACTTAAGGTGGGAAGTCGGTCTTTAATGCATTATATCATTGAAGTTGACAAGTACATCAAAGTCAAAGTCAAAGTCAACTTTATTGTCAGAACTGCAATATGTACAGGACATACACAGGATTGAAATTGCGTTTCTCTCAGTCCCTCGGTGCAACAGTAACCATCTAAACACTAAACACTAAAACATTTAATAAACATAAGCATAAAATAGTAAAAGTGTAACACTGTCCTGAGTTTTTTCATAGTAGTATAAAAGTATGAAAATTTACACCAACACTGAAACACCAAACACCCCTAAAACACCAAACACCCAATGAACATAAGCATAAAATGAAATAATAAAAGTGTAATACTGTCCTGAGTTTTTGCATAGTAGTATAAAAAGTATAAAAAGTATATCTATAAAATAAACTGAAGGTTCTAGCATTGACATTTGCAAAGAGTGGCACAGCAGCATATGAGTTAATGTACACAGTATATGTATGAGGTAGTTGATGTTGGTGTAGAGGCAAAGTGACACTCTGCCTGCTCTGCCCCCCCTCCCATTTGAACTGCCTTAACACTAAAACTTTCTCACACATTACCACAAAACACAAAGATTTTAACACTGGACTCTGTGTCATCAAACGGGTTATTCACTAAACTCTCGGTCATGTGCTCATACAGTTTGCACTACTTCTCATACTTGCACTAATGTTTGTATTACATCACTGCCTATAGTCATAATACTGTTTACATTCTCTGTTTACATTTATTAATACTGTTTACTTTTTTTACTACTGCTTACATTTAATTACTACTGTTTACATTTACAGTACACTACTCTAATATCTACACCACTGCTGATACATATACAGTGTGCTCTGAACGGTCTTATTTAGGGATGCCCAATGTGCCTTACTGCATATGCCACTTTTTGCCTCTATAACAACATCAACTACTACCTCATACATATACTGTGCACATTAACTCATACGCTGCTTTGCCACTTTGCAAATGTCAATGCTAGAAACCTTTAGTTTATTTTAGTTATACTTTTTATACTCTTTTTTTATACTAGTATGCAAAAACTCAGGACAGTATTATGTTCATTAAATGTTTAATGTTTTAGTTTTAGAGTTGGTGTAAATTTTCATACTCTTACCCCAAAAATACACCACACGCGTTCCAGCTCCGCCCCGCTCCGGTCCGACCTCCGCAGCAAATACGCACCCTTTATAATCAATGAGAGAATTTACACTGGCTCCGCACGGCGGCGGTGAGCTGCGGCGAGCGGACGGCAGTCCGTCAAAATTAGAAATTTTTCTATTTCTGCCGGATGACGGAGCTGTGCCGGAGTCAATTTTTGAAGATTACGTCGCACCAACAGGAAAAGGAACGAGCACAACTTCCGTATTTACAAAATAAAATCACCACGGGCGGACTAATCCTAGCTCTATACGGATTTATTTGTACAAAAATGCTGTCAAACTATCATTTATGACTATTCTATGACTAAACTATTATATTTATGACTATGACTACACCTAATAACGCAATACAAGAAATAAATAAATAAAAAAGTATTTTATTCTGAAATGTAAACATCACTTCCTGTTGCTCAAACCATGTCCTGTCGCTTATTTACGAGAGAAGATCAAGGCAGCCTTTACTGTTGTTCTCCTTCTTCCACCGAATGAATTGTTTTGTTCTGACTTCATTATTTATCACTTGATTTATCGCGCAATCTCGCAATTCCCGCGCATGCGTCTTGGAGCGGCGCATCCATGCGGACCTGAGCTGAGCGGAGGCAGTGGACTTTGGACTCGCTCAGCTGCGACCTGCGGAGCGGAGCGGACACGGACCGCGTGTAGTGTATTTTTGGGGTTATACCACTATGCAAAAACTCAGGACAGTGTTAGTTTTACTATTTTATGCTTATGTCTATTATTATATGTTTCAATGTTTCAATGTTTAGATGTTTACTGTTGCACCGAGGGACTGAGAGAAACGCAATTTCGGTCCTGTGTATGTCCTGTACAGTACATATTGCAGATCTGACAATAAAGTTGACTTTGACTTTGACTTTGATTTATACAGGTTAATCCCATATAAATAAATGTTGAATAAATATATCCTTGATAAATGAATGTGAAGACTGTACTATTTACTACAATTGTTTTAACTAAAATATTTTAATAATTACATTTTTAAATATACAATACAGCACTTTCTCACTCCTTAATTATGCCTGTAAACATCAAACTGACAAAAAAGTTTTACGTCAAAACCTTTTTATTTGCTTGAATTTGGAAATTTGTAATTTAATGCATAGAGGGATCTCAGTTAGTTAATTCCTTTTTTATGGAATGTGAGATGTGAAGATGTGATGCGTTCAACTGCAACATGTAAATTCAAAAATCCACAATGAAATTGTGGTTGTCAGAAAAAAAATCAAATTTAGGTTTACATATATATTTTTATTTCGGCTGCTCAAAAGCAAAAACTTAGCAGATGTTTTTCTGTGGATGAAAACTCCTGTAGGAATGGTGCCATGTTTGTGAGGATAATTTTAGAAACAACACATCCATCCATCCATCCATCCATCCATCCATCATCTTTTCCCGCTTCTTCCTTTTTAGGTCACGGGGGTCACTGGTGAGAGGCGGCAGCTCTACCAACTGCTCCACCGGGAATGAAACAAAAAGATAATTTATAGGAAGTGAACATTTGTGTGAGGACAGGGCCTGAGCAGACGAGAGACAAAGAAAATAAAGACACATGATGCTCCACGGTGTCTCTGTGTTTGGCTAACCCAAAATCGACATGTTGGATGGTGTACAAGTTTTTTTAAATAACAATGTGCTTTTTTTTTTAACTAAGAGGGCTTGGCCTCATTATAAAGGAGGGAGGATTGACAATGGGGCAGGCTAAGTCGAGTTATTGTTGCCAGAGGAACCAAATATTGCTTCATTTGTACACACTCAAAGAAAACCAATGATGGGGAAATGAAATGCAGCCCAAACGGCCGCAGTGGGTGGACTTTACTGGAAACTTTGGACGACAGTGCTGCTTCCCGTGTTTTACCGTAAAAAAACAACAACACAGTTTTAAAGCACCGTGACTAAATACAGTAAGAGTGTCATTGATACCCCATGAAATTAAAAACCAAACTTGAACCACAAACGTCTTGGCCGGACTCTCAGCTGAACAGCTCTAACCAGTCAGCTTCAAACCAAACAGAACCGAATATTGCAAAAGATAAAACTAATAAGTGGTCAATCTGACTGATAACATCACTCACACCTGCCAATATCTGTCCAAGCAAAGGGAGTTTGACATTTTATGAGTAAGAAGCCCCTTCAGATGTTTTATGGACGGAACAAACTTCATCAAATTGTTGCTCGACGTTGCCAAAACTGATAAACACTGAAATGCACATTTTCCTTGGAACGGTCCAAACATGTCCGCCTGAAAGACAAAAGCAAACATTTGTGCAAAAATGGGCTTTTCAAGCAAAAGCAATTCAATTCAGTTTATTTCTGTAGCTCCAAGTCCCAACTGAGGTCATCTCAGGGCACTGAGCAGAAACATTCATTTTACAAAAAAAATCAATTAAATGGTAAATGGAGCTTATTTATATAGCGCTTTCCAGCCCCCTATGAGGGGCCCCAAAGCGCTTTACAATACCAACCATCCACCCATTCATACACAGGTAGCAGTAGTCTGCCATGCAAGGCACTTTCCAGTCCTACCGTGAGCAACTCGGGGTTAAGTGTCTTGCCCAGGGACACAACGACACATGGTGTGGGGAACCGGGATTCAAACCTCCAACCTTCTGATCAGGGGACGACTGCCATTACCACTACGCCACGGCCGCCCAATTAATAAAGTTCTCAATCTATAGAAGCAGCAGGTTGTGTTGAATCTTCACTTTATCACAGTCTCCCATCCCGAGCAAGAACAAAGGAGACAGTGGAAAGAAAAACTCCCTTTAAACAGGAAGAAACCTCCAGCAGAACCAGGCTCAGGACGAGCGAACATCTGCTTCAAACGGCTGGATTTGAAAGGACAGGAAGTAGAGACAGAGGACAGGAAGTAGAGACAGAGGACAGGAAGTAGAGACAGAGGACAGGAAGTAGGGACAGAGGACAGGAAGTAGAGACAGAGGACAGGAAGTAGAGACAGAGGACAGGAAGTAGAGACAGAGGACAGGAAGTAGAGACAGAGGACAGGAAGTAGAGACAGAGGACAGGAAGTAGAGACAGAGGACAGGAAGTAGAGACAGAGGACAGGAAGTAGAGACAGAGGACAGGAAGTAGAGACAGAGGACAGGAAGTAGAGACAGAGGACAGGAAGTAGAGACAGAGGACAGGAAGTAGAGACAGAGGACAGGAAGTAGAGACAGAGGACAGGAAGTAGAGACAGAGGACAGGAAGTAGAGACAGAGGACAGGAAGTAGAGACAGAGGACAGGAAGTAGAGACAGAGGACAGGAAGTAGAGACAGAGGACAGGAAGTAGAGACAGAGGACAGGAAGTAGAGACAGAGGACAGGAAGTAGAGACAGAGGACAGGAAGTAGAGACAGAGGACAGGAAGTAGAGACAGAGAACAGGAAGTAGAGACAGAGGACAGGAAGTAGAGACAGACACAGATTGACAGGTCCAGCATTGAGGCGAGCAGCTCCATCTCTAGGAGGAAAGAAAAAAATATTGATGCAGTAGAAATAATTACAAATACAAACTATTCGTTTTAAGAAACGTGGTCAGTTTGTCCTCCAGCTGTCTAAATCTATAGCAGCATAACTAAAGGACAGCTCAGGAAACCCAAGCCAACACTAACTATAGGATTTATGAAAAAGTAAAGTGTTAATCCCAGTCTTCAAACTGGACAATGTGTCAGCCTCATGGACACAAACTGGAAGTTGGTTCCACAAGAGAGGAGCCTGACAACTGAAAGATCTTCCTCCATTCTGCTGCTGGAAACTCTAGGAACCACAAGTAAACCTGCAGTCTGAGAGTGAAGTGCTCTGTTAGCAAAATATGGAACAATAAGATCTGTAATATAAGATGGAGCTAGGTTGTTGAGGGCTTTGTAGGTTAGAAGTAAGATTTTGAATTCAGTTCTGGATTTGACAGGGAGCCAGTGGAGAGAAGCTAAAACTGGAGAGATATGATCTCTCCCAGTAACTCCAGTTAAGACTCTGGCAGCAGCATTTTGGATCAACTGAAGACTTTTTAAAGAACTATTTGGACACCCAGATAACAAACCATTGCAATAGTCCAGTCTAGACGTGACAAATGCATGAACCAGTTTTTCTGCATCATTTTTACATGTTTCTAATTTCAGTGATATTACGCAGGTGGAAGAAGGTTCTTGTAATGTTTTGAATGTGGGGGATAAAAGACACGTCCTGATCAAAAATAACACCAAGATTTTTAACATTAGAACTGGAGGCAGATTAATGTCATCCAAGGAGGAGAAAGACTGAAAAATGTATTCCTAACATGTTCAGGTCCAAAAACTAAAACCTCAGTCTTGTCTGATTAAAAGGAGAAAATTTAGGGTCATCCAGGTTTTTATGTCTTTAAGACATGTTGTAGTCTAAGTAACTGATTGGATTCATTGGGTTTCATGGACAAATATAACTGTGTATCATCAGCATAACAATGAAAATGTATCACATGCTGTTTAATAACTTTACCTAATGGAAGCATATATAAGGTAAAGAGTATTTGTCC
The DNA here is from genome assembly GCA_038048925.1 of Garcialebias charrua. Lineage (NCBI taxonomy): Eukaryota > Metazoa > Chordata > Actinopteri > Cyprinodontiformes > Rivulidae > Garcialebias > Garcialebias charrua. Next base: position 25,307 of record JBBPBX010012781.1, on the reverse strand, counting down.
ACGTACAGAGCCCTGGGGAACTAACTTTGGATCAGTCTGAATGGAGATGCTGTTCTAGCTGCATCAGCAACAGAAGAGGGTCCTGATCATCGTGTCATTTCTTAATGTTTGTGCATCAAACAGCAGATTATGTTTGTGGAGGTGTCAGAGGACGGGTGCAGCTGTCCCCTCCTTCCTGCAGACTCTCCTCTACAGTTCTGCAGTAAGTACCACCCGTCCCATTCATCTTGTACCCTTAAATCTCCTAATTCAAATCGTTATTCGCCCAGTTGGTGGCCTTTCATCCCTGCCGCCTCAGGTCTCATGGAGCTGGTAGTCATTAGAAACAGGATTGGAGAGGGGGGGGGTGGAAGGCCCGAACTCTTCCTCCCACATATGCGGGGTCGTAAAATGCTTGCGGAGCCAGCGGGGTGGGGCTGCAGTTTTATCAGCCTCCTCGTCTTGAATGGCAGTTTTGTCAGACGTTGGATGAGAGTCAGCTCTGCCGGGTCGGGACAGACATGCAGACAGACATGCAGACAGACATGCAGACAGACATGCAGACAGACATGCAGACAGACAGTAATGAGTGTGGCGGACCACCCAGAGGCCTGCGGCTCACTGGGATGCTAGCTGCGTCTCATGTGCGCTTAGCTTCTAGCTTCTGCCTTGTTCTAGAAGTCTTTGAGGAAATGGGGGCTGATAAATGACTTCCCAGCTTGAGGATGTAGATGTACTTTGATGCACACAAGTGTTCATTTGGTCAGAGGATGTCCCCCATCAGAAGAAAGGGGGTTCAGCTTCTTCCAGACAGCTAAATGATGAATTTTCTTACAGTTTTATAAAAGTCCCAGTGAAACACAAAGGTGAACAATGATGCTCTGGAGTGATCATGTGGTCCACTACACCAACGTTTAGCTCATGTCCATACATGTTGACTCATTTAAACCTTTAGGGTGTTCTGAGGTTAGCTGCATGTGAAAGCCCTCCAATACTTGCCTTCTGAGAGTTTTATTTATTTATTTATTTAATTTATTTATTTATTTACTTATTTATTTATTTTATTTATTTATTTATGTATTTATTTATTTATTTATTTATTTATTTATTTATTTATTTACTTATTTATTTATTTTATTTATTTATTTATTTATTTATTTATTTATTTTGAACAGACAGAAAAGACAATCAAGAAATAAAAAGAAATAAAATAGGATAACACAACTGAAAAAATAAAAGTTAATACAAATAATTATGCCCAAGTAACATGCAAAGTTTATGTTTTCTGTTTGAAAAGGAGCAGGTAGAAGATACAATATCTTATAATGTCCTGCCCCTTTCATACTCATCAATTTATAATGAATTAACTGTCAAAATACCAAAACGAGAGAACTTGTTTCCACTTTACATGATATTTAAAGATATACAATTATTTAAGGTCAAAAATCATCAACTTCCACCCAATATACAGAAAATGTTTTGTGACAGAGAGGGGGGTTATAATTTAAGAGGTGAAGGACATTTTAAAAAACAATGTATTAGAACAACCAGGAAGAGTTTTTGTTTGTCAGTGTGTGTGGAGTATATATACTGTATATGGAAAGGATTGAATGATGAATTGAAAAAAGTACAAATGTAAACCAGCTTAAAAAGCGATTTAAAAAGGAACTTATTGCAAAATACGCTCTATAAGATGAGTGTTTTAAAGTCTATAAATGCAATTGATGATATAAATAGTGTTTAAACATGAATTGTACAGTTTTAAATGTTACAAGGTCCCAGAATTTCAGTATATTTGATAAAATAAAAATAACTGGTTTGTGTGATCCCAATATCCCACTTTATGTAGTATTTGGATTGCTTTTTTTGTATGACATATAACGAATGTACATTTGTTGTGTATGTATTCCCCAAACTTCCACACAATATGGTACAATGAGTGTGTTATACAGAATAAACAAACATTTGTAGTCCAGGACAAAACTAATTCCTCTCAGAACAGCAACACTTTTGGCTATTTTAGATTTTATTAGGCAGATCTGTGGTTTCCAACTAAATTTATCATCTAATATGACACCCAAAATTTTTATTTCATGGACTTGTTGTAAATCAACATTGTCAATAATTATTTTAATTCGATTATTTTCTTATTTTTTACAATTTCCAAATATCATGAATTTAGTTTTATCTAAATTAAGTGATAATTTATTGTTTTTGAACCACTGTTGTAGTTTTTTCATTTATTTATTGACCACCTCAATTTTTATGAATTTTATGTGTTTATGAAAACACAAAGTCAGGAGCAAAAACATGATCACCCACTGCTGGAAGGTGAAAGTCAGGTACTAAACATCTTAAATAACTCTTTATTTTATATTAAATAAATGGGGGGAGGGGGTGTTGGGAGGGGACTGGTGGTGCAGAGGTTAGAGAAGGTGGGACTGTTGTTGGAAGGTCGTCGACTCAACTCCCTGGATCGACAACATCAAAAAATGTGGGGTAGAAAGGTGAAGCACCCACATCTGCCTCCACCCACATCTGCCCCACCCTGGGCCCTTGAGCAAGGCCCTTAACCCCCACCATCTGCTCCCCCGGGCGCCCTACATGGAGCTCTCTGCTCCACACAAAGGCTGTGGTAGCTCGGTGTCTGTGGTTGAGGCAGGAAGGACATGCGGCGTAAAAACAATCGTCAAGTCTTCGTGCGTTAGTTCTCTGTGGTGACCCCTGAAGAAGGAGCAGCCGAAAGAAGAGTGACATAAAATATATATTCTGAGTGTAGATTTATTAATTAATCTTGTTTTCCATAAACTAATTTGCAGTCGAGCAAGAAACATTTTACTTTGTGTAAATACAGGTAGTCCCCGACTTACGAGCGCTCTGACCTACGAGGTTCCGGACTTACGAGCTGGCGAATTTTTGGAAAAAACGCAAAAAATACAGAGTTTTTCTGTGTTTTTTCACCACAGTTCGTTAGCTAAACATGTGGACACACGTTTCCGATCATTTTTATGCACTCGTAAGCAGTTTTTCGATGAAAAACGAGTGTTTGTAGTCGCGCTAGCAAAACCGTTCCAACTTACGAGCGAAATTCCGGACTTACGAGACACGTGGCGGCCGTTCCAAGTTACGAATTTTCGCTTTACGAGCGCCTCGGAGGAACGGAACTTGCTCGTAAGTCGGGGACTACCTGTACAGTTATCCAATAAAATTCAGATTCAGATTCAGTTTATTATTGCCATTGTCAATGAACAGGATTCACAGACTAGGAATTTGCTTCGGCACAACGGTGCATAAAATATAGAAACATAAAACATAAAAAACATAAACCATAAAACATCAATACAATATTCAGTGAACAAAACCTACAAAAAAAACAGTGCAATTACAAAATAACCAATACAATACCAATCCCAATACAAAATAACTAAATAAATAATAATAAGAATAATAAATTAATAATAAGAATAAGAATAAAATACATTCATCCAATCAGATTATTATGAATTTTTTGTCTCTGAGCAGAAAAGTGCTTAAAGCTTCTTTGTCATTGGTTAGGCCTTCACTGACAGCAGAGAAGGCTGAGCTCAGTCAGAGGCTCTGCAGGAGGAGGAGATTTAATAACTGACAGGAAAATTAATCAATCAGCATGTTGATGTAGAGTGGGCGGGACCTATAGACGAGCTCTGAGCATTTTTTTTGTGTGACTATGTTAAGATTTGTGATGCGTTCAGGTGTAACCTCCAAAAGCCGCACTGAAATTGTAGTGACTCTAAAAAGAATGGTAAAAGTATTACTATTTTTTTAAAAGTATTACTATTACTATTTTATGCTTATGTTTATTAAATATTTCAGTGTTTTAGTGTTTAAATGGTTACTGTTGCACCGAGGGACTGAGAGAAACGCAATTTCAATCCTGTGTATGTCCTGTACATATTGCAGTTCTGACAATAAAGTTGACTTTGACTTTGAAAAGGCTCAGTTAGGTTTACATGATCATTTTAAATGTTGCAGTTTCCTGAGATGATGAAACTTCACAGAAACAGTCATTTATGTGGGTTACTCTTATGTTGCAGTGTGAATTATTGAAATTACATACTGTACTTGGAGTTGCAGTGTCTTCTGGGTAATCTTAGGACAGAAATGGGTGGACATCTTCAGGTTGTGTATGTTGTCCCTGTCGGTTTTTCTCTTTAGTGTTATCATTTATGTTCAGGCTGTTGTTAGTGACTGTACAAAAGACACGCTAAGCCAGATGTTGTACCTGATGTTTAGAAGAGGACAAGGTTCTGAGAATAAAGCGAAGTAACTGCAACTCAGAAGCATTTGTCAGGTTCCTAAAATCTGACGTCCTAACTAGACGCCGAGCTCCAGAGAAGACTCTCGCCTGCTGTTGAAGCAGAACGCTTCTGTCGTGGTTCTTCCTCGCACGTTTGCTTGTTTTTGTGTGTAATTGAGGCAGAGGGAGATTGACAGGTGTCTGCATACCCAGGGCCCCTCCGACAGCTGTGGAGGCACCACTGCAGGGCATTAGTCCTGATCCAGGGCTGATTAGACAACATTAGAGGTGAAGGCGGGAGAGAGGGTCACAGCTGTTGCTGCTAACTATTATTATCCACAAAGCAGCATCCGAAGGGAGGCTCTCGTCTCAGCCGAGTGGGCGCACACACCTGTGGCCCCCCGCCGTGCTCACACCATGTGTGGATAACCTGACAGAGAGTCAGCGTGGCTCAAGAACATTAAGTGATCTTCAGCTTGGCTGTTAGTCAAAAACAACATGGAGTCAGAAGACGTCTCGCATTAATACGCTCGCAGTGCGAAGGTGCAGGGCTTGCACGTTTGAGCGGGCACCCGGGCGAACGCTCTCTGGAGCTTTGCACGAAACAGCGGGGCAGCTGGTGGGCTCGCGGCGTGGCATCGCTGTACACGAGCACTAATGCGCAGAAGAAACAGAAGACAGAAGTGGCAGTTATTTGGGAAACAAATGTAAATATTGGCAGATATTCAATTAGCTGAACGCTACGATGACATTAGCAACGGAATCCATTTCATTGGATGGTTCTGTTTATAGCACCAGATGTTCTGGACTGATCAGAACCGTTTCAAATGTTCCAAGAGACAGCAAGCGGCACTCAGATACCCCCCATAGGATCTGAATAGTGAAGGTTCACCTTGGTGGCCTT
>JBBPBX010012780.1:8131-53486 GCA_038048925.1 Garcialebias charrua | reverse complement strand
ACACAGTTGGGGGGAGAAAACGGAAGATGGGGTCGAGCAGGAGGGCGGCCGCGTCTAGGAACCTGAGCCGGCAACACCTCATCATCAGCCAACACATAGGCTGGCTTCAGGCGGTCCACTGTAACCAGCTCTCTACGCCCACCCATGTCTAAAACAAAACTTTTCGCGCCTCTTTCGAGCACTCGAAACGGCCCGTCATACGGAGGCTGGAGGGGCGAACGGTGGGCGTCACGTCGCACAAAAACGAAACGGGCAGACTGGAGTGCAGTGGGCACAAACGCCTGCGGGAAACAATGGTGCACAGGACCCGGAACCAAAAGACCGCTCTGCGAATAGGGGTCCACCGCTTCGGGGAACCGTGGAGCGGCAGCGTCTAACAAAAACTCCCCTGGGATTCGTACAGGCTGACCAAAAACCAACTCGGCTGATGAAGCGTTGAGGTCCTCCTTAGGAGCTGATCGCAACCCAAGCAGCACCCATGGCAAACGCTCCACCCAGCCAACGTCTGTTAGCGCAGCGCGTAACGCCGCCTTAAGAGACCGATGGAAACGTTCAACCAACCCGTTAGCCTGAGGGTGGTAGGCGGTAGTGCGATGCACCTGCACCCCCAAGGAGCGCGCCATCTCGGACCAGAGCCCTGAAATAAACTGGGGACCTCTGTCTGAAGTGATGTCCGAGGGCACACCAAAACGGGCAACCCAAGTGGAGAGGAACGCACCAGCCACGTCGGAGGTAGTTGTGGAAGAAAGAGGAACGACCTCCGGCCACCTGGTTGTGCGGTCGACCACTGTAAGCAGGTGTGTGAAACCCCGTGATGGGGGCAGGGGACCAACTAAGTCCACATGCACGTGGTCAAAACGCCTGGCTGGAATGGGAAATGGTTCCAGTGGTGCCTTAGTGTGCCGGTGCACCTTGGCACGCTGACAAGCCACGCAAGCCGCTGCCCAACTCCTCACCTCTCTGCGTAAACCAGGCCACACAAAACGTGCGCTGACTAGTTTCACAGACGCGCGCACACCTGGGTGCGAGAGAGAGTGAACAGAGTCAAAAATGCGGCGGCGCCAACCTGATGGAACCACTGGGCGTGTCCGGCCTGTGGAAACGTCACACAGGATCAAAGGACCGCCCTCTCCCAATTTGACCTCCTCTAGCTTAAGCCCTGAAACGCCGGCACGAAGGGCAGTTATATCAGCGTCTCCCGGTTGGTCAGCGGCCATGGCAGAAAAATCTACCCCGAGGAGTACAGGACAAACGAGCACCCGTGACAGACAGTCTGCCACTGAGTTGGATTTTCCAGCCACATGGCGGACGTCCGTTGTAAACTCTGAAATGGCCGCCAAGTGCCGTTGCTGACGTGCTGACCAGGGCTCCGAAACTTTAGACATTGCAAACGTGAGTGGTTTGTGGTCCACATAAGCCGTAAATGAACGACCCTCCAGCAAAAAACGAAAGTGCCCCACTAAACAGTAGACGTCCAGGGGACGTCGAGGTGACGTCTATATAGAGCCCGTTGGTCGAAGACCAATTCTAGACGTCGCCCCGACGTGCAAACAAGGTCTTTTTTTGACGTCTAAATATGACCGCATTTGTACGTCATATGAACGTCAGTTTTGGAGGTGATCTGGACCCGCTTCACAGAGTTAAACTTTTAGGACTATAAAAGTGCAGTTAGACAATTGATTTATTAAGAATGTTGTTTTTTAATATCATTTTAATGCATTTCCTCAATTCTTTTTTATTTTTTTTACAAATTAGACTTGTCCGTCATTTGAGAGTCCAATTCTAGACGTCGCCCCGACGTGCAAACAAGGTCTATTTTTGACGTCTAACCATGACCGCATTTGTACGTCGTATGAACGTCAGTTTTGGACGTTATCTGGACCTGGTTCACAGAGTTAAACTTTTAGGATATAAATTTGCAGTTAGACAATTGATTTATTAAGAATGTTGTTTTTTAATAACATTTTAATGCATTTCCTCAATTCTTTTTTTCTTTTTTACAAATTATATATACTGTATATTATTTATTTGAAGAATATAATTGTTGTTGTTGTTGTTGTTGTTGTTGTTGTTGTTGTTGTTCATTCATTCAACCTTTATTTAGGCAGGTTAGACTCGACTCATTTACAAGAAACCTCATTTATTCCACGACGTCGAGGTCACACATTCATTTCAGTAGGTGGCAGTACTTGTGTTTTTTGCTTTCTGCCATTAAAAAACAAGAAGAAGAACTTCAGAGCCCGAGCGTTATGATTGGATTGGCGGAGGTAGCACGTGATCTGTTCCAACCAGTCAACGCCTCTCTTGTTGAACCGCGCTGGCTTGAATCTCAACCGTTGTTGTTTATATTCTGTCTGTGCTGCTGTGATCTATCGAGCTCAACTGTGTTCAGTTCATTTGTCACGGAACTCCTGTCCTAAACTTGCTGCAATCCATTCAGAAGTTGAAGGTAATTGGTTCTGTTTTGTAGCTTTGTTCTCTTGAATTCTGTGGTTTCACGTACATAGCTAACGATGGAGCTAACTTTGGAGCTAACGAGCTAACGTAAGCTAACTTGTATCTACGTCTGCGGCAGACGATGTAAAGAAAATCGAACAGTACAGTTTAGAAAATAAGTTATTCTATGCAAGTAAGCCGTATGCTACGAGTTTTTTTTTTGTTTTGTTTTTGTTTCTTTGTTTTGCTTTGAGACTATCGAGGCCTGCATGCGTCCCCATTATTCATTCATTCAACCTGCTTGTTTAGACTGATGAATTAGCCGGCTGGAAGGTGAAACGTTTCAGCATTAAAAAATAGAAAAAAACTGTCCAGATGACCTGAATTCAGACCAAAGCTTTTCAGTTGCAAATGAATGAGTAAATGTGAAATAAAAAAGCTTTAAAATGTCTCCTATCTCTAATTTTACTTTGACTAGGCAAAATGAGATAAGTCTAAACTACATTCTGACTAATATCTCTGTGAACATGTCGCTCCAGTTGTGTTTATAAACAACTGTTTTTTTTTTTCTTTCTGTCAGGTGTGTGGTGTTAATCTGGACTTGGAATTTGGTGTCCTAGGTATGTTTTGTGACCCCATCCTCCCCTGAGAAACAAAGCGTGCACTTTCAAGACACGATCCCTGATGGAGCATTCACATGACAAACACACATTGTTGTCAACTGTTCAGGATCCTCATGATCCTCTTTTTCTGAAGGTAGTTTATTTATAATCTCGTGTAATCTCATTTCAGATTAAGCTTGATCAGGTTATGTGACCGAACGTGGCGCGCGCGGTCTTATCAAAATGAATCATGTTTATGAGTTAGTTTGATGAGGACAAACGACCACTGTCCCAAATCTTTAATGTTTGGTGTCAAAATGTCTCATTGTGATGAAACCCACTAATTATATTGCACCAGTTAAACTCCAAACATGTGTGGAACCTGTGTGCGTGTCTTTTAGGACATGGCAAACGGAGGGGACCAGTTCAACCTTGCAGAGCGCTCGGACTCGGAGTCGCGGACCCCCCAAAATAGTCCACCAAGGACAGTCCTCTGAAGGCGTCCAGCCAGCAGGTAGCAGCTCAAGTGTGTAAATAATCATTTATTTGACTTTTCACCACATCCAACTTCCCCTTCAGAATATAAAGTAAAGACTGTGAATCAAATCACAAACTGTTTGTTGTACAGGGGGTGGAAGACATCAAAGTTGTCCTACATGACAAGGACCTCTGGGGCAAATTCGACCATGTAGGAACTGAAATGATCATCAACAAGGCTGGAAGGTGAAAAGGAAATGTTTTTCATCAATACATGTAATCAGTTACTGAATGGACGAATAAAAAATAAAAAAAATCTCCCCAGTCTGTGCGCGTGCATGCAGGCCTCTGAGCAGAGACTTTTGTGTGGCCTACTTTTTATATATATACCGGGTATATATATAATTTGTGGAGCGTTGGTCCTAGGACATGTCACAGCTAATGCACCTTTTTGCTTCATCTTAATTATTTTGCATTGCTGAATAATCTTTTGTTTTTGTCCTCAGCAAGTGCAGCGCCTCAACCCAAGGACCTGTCAACGCCCAGTGAGTACCGGTATACATTACACTTTAAACCGTTGTTTATTTTATCAGGCCTTGCAAAATAAAATTTATTTTATTATTTTTTTCATGGAAAACCGATGCCACTTCCAGATCAGAAATTGGAAGATGGGCATTCCCATTGCCTGAGGATGGTAAGTATTGAACAGTTAGCAGTGAGACACTTGGAAAAAAATGATCAACCAGCCACCTTGCTGTTGGAGAGATAACATTGTAATCAAGAAATGTGTGTTTTTGTTTTATTTTTCCCCCCCAGTGTTTCAGCGTATTCAACTTCTTTGACCTCGGCGATCGCCTACACCGTGTACATCCCACCTCCAGCTGTGCCAAAGAGGATGGAGACCATGGAGGATTTTGTGAGAGAGGAGCACCTCGTGACTCTAAATTTGCTACCCTGGTAGGTTTTACAAGTCTGGAGGAAAGCCGAGCATAACGCAGTACAGTACTGTACAACCAAACACTTTGAAGTGTCAGTGAACTGTATCATGGATTTATTTCAACAGGTTCTGCAGATTTCCAGAATTGGAGGAAGCACACCAAGGACTTTGTCTACAAATTTCTTGATAGGTATGTATCAACACACGCTCACCCACCCACTAACCATCTGAACTAAATATTTTACTTGCAAGTTCAGTATTTAGTTTTGTAAACTAGATATTTAGCTATCAAATTAAATATTTAATTTAGAACGACGTGTATTAATAACATGGTTGAAATATGACTGGAAAATTTTGTTTTCTCTAAACTAAAATATTGCTGTTGATTTTTGTAACTTTGCTAATGGCACCTCATAGATATGAAAATGTTTGGCAACTCGAGTGCGTTTTGCAGCAATTTTTTAACTGATGTGCTCAAATTTGGCAGCACGATGTCTCAGTGGTTAGCACTATTGTCTCACATCAAGAAGGTCCTGGGTTCAATCCCTGGTTGGACCTGGAGTGTTTCTGTGTGGAGTTTGCATGTTCTTCTCGTGCTTGCGTGGGTTTTATCAGAGTACTCCGGTTTCCTCCAACAGATCCAAAACATGCATGTTCGGCCTTCAGGTCCAGGACTCCCTTGAAAAAGAGATCTGTGATCTCTATGGGATTTGCCTGCTTAAATCAGAGTCAGAGAGTCTTTATTGTCATTTGCACCGCATGTAGTACATGTGTTGAAAACGAGATTATGTACACAGGGTCCCAGTTACATCCAACAACAACAAATGCAAGAGAAAAACAATAATAACATCTAGGATTAACTAAGAGAGACATCAGCTAGTAATACACTAAGCCCTAATGTAGTAGAAAAACATCATTATAAACAGCAGCACGAACATGAGTCATTATGAGCAGATGGTCACAGATGAACGCAGCAACAAGAAACAGATCAGTATCAACATGATGTGACATTTTGCAGTGTTTATTCTTATTATTTATTTATTCATGAGTCTGACAGCCTCAGGGTAGAAGCTGTTCCTCAGTCTAGTGGTTCTACATTTGATGCTCCTCAACCTCCGTCCCGAGGGGAGTGGTGCAAAGAGTGAGTGTGCTGGGTGAGTGAGGTCTTTCATGATGCAGGTGGCTCTTTTTCTGCATCTGGAGGTGTAAATGTCTGTGATGGTGGGGAGACTGACTCCCACAGACTTCTGTGCAGCCTTCACCACTCTCTGTAGAGCTTTCCTCTCTTCAACTGTGCAGCCTCCATGCCACACGTTGATGCTGGAGCACAGGACGCTCTCCACTGCACACCTGTAGAAGGAGGTGAGGACTGGGCTTCTCAGACCAGCTCGTCTCAGCCGTCTGAGGAAGTAGAGTCTTTGATGTCCTTTCTTGATCAGGCTGGTGGTGTTATTGCTCCAGCTGAGGTTATCATTCAAGTGTACACCCAGGTACTTGTAGCTGGAGACCACCTCCACCGCAGATCCACCTATATACAGTGGGGTGTGGGTGTGTTTGTTCCTTCTGAAGTCCACAATCATCTCCTTTGTCTTCTTCACATTCATGTGAAGGTTGTTCTCTTTGCACCAGCTCTCCAGATGTTCCACCTCCTGTCTGTAGCTGGATTCATCATTATCTGTGATGCATCCCACCACAGCTGTATCATCTGCAAACTTAACAATATGACAGCCTGGATGTGTGGCTGTACAATCATATGTGAGCAGAGTGAACAGAAGAGGGCTCAGCACACATCCTTGAGGAGAGCCAGTGCTGAGGGTGATGGTGGAGGAGGAGAAGTTGTGGATCTTCACGGACTGTGGTCTGTTTGTTAAGAAGTCTAGTACCCAGTTACAGATGGAGGGGCTTAGTCCAAGTGTGGATAGTTTGTCTATCAGAGTTTGGGGGATCATGGTGTTGAAGGCAGATGTGAAGTCCACAAAGAGCAGACGCACGTATGAGTCCTTCTGATCCAGGTGGGTGAGAGCAGTGTGGACCACAGAGGAGATGGCGTCCTCTGTTGATCGGTTCTCGCGGTATGCATATTGATGAGGGTCCTCGCTGATGTTGACGGTTGTCTTGATGTGGGACATGACCAGTTTCTCAAAACATTTAGCGACTATCGGGGTGAGAGCCACCGGTCTATAGTCATTCAGACCAGTCACTGTGGAGCTTTTTGGGACTGGGATGATGGTGGCAGTCTTCAGGCAGGTGGGAACTGACTCCAGTGAAAGTGAGGTGGTGAAGACGTCAGCCAGCACCTCACAGAGCTGGTCCGCACATTCCTTCAGAACTTTCCCTGGGATGTTGTCTGGACCCGTAGCTTTATGAGGGTTGATCCTTCTGAGACTACCTCTCACTTCTGCTGCGGTCACTTTGAGGTGCTCCTCGTCTGGTGATGAGGTGAGTCTGGTGCTAGCTGGTCTGTTTGGATCTTCAAAACGTGCATAAAACTTATTGAGGGCATCAGGCAGGGATGGGTCCCTGGGGCATTGTTTGCTTTTGCCCTTGTAGTCTGTTAAGCATTTGATGCCCTGCCACATGCTCCGTGGATCATGTGAGATGAACTGACCCTCGATCCTCTGTGCATACGCGGCTTTGGCCTTCTTTATGCCATCATCCAGTTCTCTCCTGCACTTTCTCAACTCCTCAGTATCTCTAGACTTGAAAGCAGTGTCCCTGGCTGCCAGCAGGGTGCGGACATCCTTATTTAGCCAGGGTTTTTGATTGGGGTAGAATTTAACATACTTTCTTATGGATACATTTTCAGCACATGTACTGATGTAACCCAGGACTGAGGAAGCATAAAGTTCCAGGTCAACTGAACTTCCATTCGTCGCTGCCTCTTTGAAGACAGACCAGTTTGTGTTTTAAATAAAGGTTAATAAATAATAATGTGTGTTAGTGTGTTAACTAGTGTTATAAGTGATTGGCAAAAACAAAAATTCAAAGCCACCTATCAACATATGATTGTACAGCCACACTTCCAGGCTGTCATATTGTTAAGTTTGCAGATGATACAGCGGTGGTGGGATGCATCACAAACAATGATGAGTCCAGCTACAGACAGGAGGTGGAACATCTGGAGAGCTGGTGCAAAGAGAATAATCTTCACATGAATGTGAAGAAGACAAAGGAGATGATTGTGGACTTCAGAAGGAACAAACACACCCATGCCCCACTGAAAATAGGTGGGTCTGCAGTGGAAGTGGTCTCCAGCTACAAATACTTGGGTGTACACATGAATGATAACCTCAGCTGGAGCAACAACACCACCAGCCTGATCAAGAAAGGTCATCAGAGACTCTACTTCCTCAGACGGCTGAGACGAGCTGGTCTGAGCAGCCCAGTTCTCACCTCGTTCTACAGGTGTGCAGTGGAGAGCGTCCTGTGCTCCAGCATCAACGTGTGGCATGGAGGCTGCACAGTTGAAGAGAGGAAAGCTCTACAGAGAGTGGTGAAGGCTGCACAGAAGTCTGTTGGAGTCAGTCTCCCCACCATCACAGACATTTACACCTCCAGATGCAGGAAAAGAGCCACCTGCATCATGAAAGACCTCACTCATCCAGCACACTCACTCTTTGCCCCACTCCCCTCAGGACGGAGGTTGAGGAGCATCAAGTGTAGAACCACTAGACTGAGGAACAGCTTCTACCCTGAGGCTGTTAGACTCATGAATAAATAAAATAAAAAATAAACACTGCAAAATATCACATCATGCTGATGCTGATCTGTTTTCTTGTTGCTGTGTTCATCTGTGACCATCTGCTCATACAAATTCATGTTCGTGCTGCAGTTTATTCCCACTATATTAGGCTTAGTGTATTACTAGTTGATGTTTTTCGTAGTTAATTCTAGATGTTATTACTGTTTTTCTCTTGCATTTGTTGTTGGATGTAACTGGGACCCCGTGTACATAATCTCGTTTTCATCACATGTACCACATGCGGTGCAAATGACAATAAAGACTCTCTGACTCTGACATTTGCTGGGATGGATGTTTTTATTTATTTATTTATTAATCAGGGAGATCCCAGCAAGACACTGCATTTTCCAGATTGCCTTTGCATATTGCTAATTACTTTTTGTTTTTGTTTGTTTTTTTGCAAATGCAGATGGAATCATGAATGGAGATTCTGCAGCAACAGGATTTTATAAGGACTCATGCTGCAGAGCATTTAAAACATGCAAAGGAGGACATGGGCTCACACTGGACAATTAACACAACTGGTAGAGCTGCTGCCTCTCAGCGAGCAGGTCCCCGGTTCAAATCCCGGTCCGGGGGCCTTTCTGGGTAGAGTTTGCATGTTCTCTCCGTGCATGCATGGGTTTTCTCCGGTTTAAATCAGATGCAGTTTTTTTTCCCCGCATTACATGATTATTTCAACAGATATTATGAAACTGTTACCTGAATTGATCCCAGGTCACACAAAGGTTTCTACCATTTAAGTTAATGTAACCCACATTCTCATGAACTGTCAAGATATTTTGGGAGTTGTTTTAAAACGGCATCAATCTACTTATTCCGACTAGCCGTCAGCTCATCATTCATTCAACCTTTATTTATACAGGTTAGTCTCATTGAGTCACGAGGACTCATTAACAAGAGAGACCTGTTTTAAACAAAGAACACAGGTGAGGTACAGTAGATAATAGACAATAATATTTATAATGAATAGATAATCATCAGTCCTGATGTGTAAAAATATGCATCATTGAGTTTTCCTGGGTTTCAACTTCTGTTGACTCACTACCTTGACTCATTTACCTTAATTTATGAGCATGGCAGCCCTTGTTTTGTGCCATATTGGTAAATGGTAAATGGAGCTTACTTATATAGCGCTTTCCAGCCCCCTATGAGGGGCCCCAAAGCGCTTCACAGTACCAGCCATCCACCCATTCATACACACATTCATCAGCGAGCAGGTCACCGGTTCAAATCCCGGCCCGGGGGCCTTTCTGGGTGGAGTTTGCATGTTCTCTCCGTGCATGCGTGGGTTTTCTCCGGGTGTTCCGGTTTCCTCCCACAGTCCAAAAACATGCATAATATGCTGATTGGTAACTCTAAATTGACCCTGGGTGTGAGTGAGACAGGTCCCTCTTGTAAATGAGTCCCCGTGGCTCAACGAGGCTAGCCTGTATAAATAAAGGTTGAATGAATGAATACACCGGTAGCGGTAGACTGCCATGCAAGGCGCCATCCACTCCTACCGGGAGCAACTCGGGGTTGAGTGTCTTGCCCAGGGACACAACGAGGTATGCAGTGACCGGGGATCGAACCCCGGACCTTCCGGTCCTGAGCCAGCTGCCCTGTCTCTACACCATCTCGGCCCCTATTGGATTGGATATTGACGGCTTCAAGTCTGAGCAAAGGAAGGAGACAAAAACTTTTTATCTCTCACTTTTATGTTAGCTTTTCCAGAGCACTATAACGTATGGTAAATGGTAAATGGAGCTTACTTACAGCTCGCCACGGGCACGCATATATTACGCAATAACCGACCCGTGCCAGCAAGTGGAAAAGGGTCTTTATATAGCGCTTTTTAGCCCCCTTTGAGGGGCCCCAAAGCACTTCACAGTACCAACCATCCACCCATTCATACACACATTCATACACCGGTAGCGGTAGACTGCCTTGCAAGGTGCTGCCTGTCCTACCGGGAGCAACTTGGGGTTACGGTAAGTGTCTTGCCCAGGGACACAACGAGGTATGCCGTGACCGGGGATCGAACCCGAGACCTTCTGGTCCTGAGCCGGCTGCCCTGCCTCTACACCATCTCAGCCCCTGTATGACATGATTGAACCTGGTGGTATTCTTAAAGGTCAATGCCTAATTTTTGGTGAAAAGCATTTTAGTTAAAAACAACTGTCATATCTATATTTGAATGCCTTTAGTATGTGTGTGTGTAAATCATGAGGTAAAAATAGCTCAGACTGATATGTTGGGAATGACTGCGAGTCAAACTGCGACTTTCTGATCTCAAATTGGCTGCCATAGCTCTATCCCATCTGGGTCCTGAGACCTGGCCTTTCTGGAGTGTCAGGATAGTGTCCTGGAAGAGGGATGCCACTTGGGTATTCCCTTGTTCTACTGGGTGACTTCAATGCCCATGAGGGCAATGACAGAGTCATCTGGAAAGGGGTGATTGGGAGGAACGGCCTAACCCGAATGCTGTTCGTTTATTGAACTTCTGTGCCAGGCATGGGCTGTCCATAACAAACACTATGTTTGAGCATAGGGTGGTTCATAAGTGTACTTGGTACCAGGCCATCTCAGGCCAAAGGTCGACGGTCGATTTTATAATCATGTTGTCGGACCTTCTGCTCTATGTATTGGATATTCGGGTGAAGAGGATGGAGCTATCAACTGATCACCATCTGAAGGTGAGTTGGATCTGGTGGTGAGAAGCTGCCGAACAGACCTGATTAACCCAAACGTATACTGAGGACCCTCATCAGTAAGCATACCGCGAGAACCGATCAACAGAGGACGCCATCTCCTCTGTGGTCCACACTGCTCTCACCCACCTGGAACAGAAAGACTCTTACATATGCTCTTTGTGGACTTCATGTCTGCCTTCAACACCATGATCCCCCAAACCCTGATGGACAAACTATTCACACTAGGACTAAGTCCCTCCATCTGTAACTGGGTACTAGACTTCTTAACAAACAGACCACAGTCATTGAGGATCCACAACTTCTCCTCCTCCACCATAACCCTCAGCACTGGCTCTCCTCAAGGATGTGTGTTGAGCCCTCTCCCATTTACTCTGCTCAGGTATGATTGTGCACCTACACATCCAGGCTGTCGTATTGTAAAGTTTGCAGATGATACAGCTGTGGTGGGATGCATCACAAACAATGATGAGTCCAGCTACAGACAGGAGGTGGAACACCTGGAGAGCTGGTGCAAAGAGAATAATCTTCACATGAATGTGAAGAAGACAAAGGAGATGATTGTGGACTTCAGAAGGAACAACAAACACACAACACACCCCACTGAACATAAGAGGATCTGTGGTGGAAGTGGTCTCCAGCTACAAGTACTTGGGTGTACACTTGAATGATAACCTCAGCTGGACCAACAACACCACCAGCCTGATCAAGAAAGGTCATCAGAGACTCTACTTCCTCAGACGGCTGAGACGAGCTGGTCTGAGTAGCCCAGTCCTCACCTCCTTCTACAGGTGTGCAGTGGAGAGCATCCTGTGCTCCAGCATCAACGTGTGGCATGGAGGCTGCACAGTTGCAGAAAGAAAAGCTCTGCAGAGAGTGGTGAAGGCTGCACAGAAGATGTTGGAGTCAGTCTCCCCACCATCACAGATAGACTACACCTCCATGCAGGAAGAGAGCCACCTGCATCATGAAGGACCCCACTCACCCAGCACACACACTTTTTGCCCAACTCCCCTTAGGAAGGAGGCTGAGGAGCATTAAGTGCAGAACCACTAGACTGAGGAACAGCTTCTACCCTGAGGCTGTTAGACTCATGAATAAATAACCAGAATGATCACTGTGTCACATCATGTTGCTGCTGATCTGTTTCATGTTGCTGTGTTCATTCGAGCTCATCTGCTCACACACTCATGTTCGTGCTGCTGTTCAACATAATGTTTTTATGCTATTAGTGCTGAGTGTATTTTTAGTTGATGTTTTTCTTAGTTCATATCTTTGATCTTATTACTGTTTTTTCTTTTTTTACATTTTATTGTTGGATATAACTGGGACCCTGTGTATATAATTTCGTTCGCACCTCATGTAAAGAATCGGACTCTGATCTTATCTGTCCAGTGCCGCACACTGACTCTGGACAGATTTGAGCAAGCCAATTCAATTCAAAAACTGTATTAATCCCAGATGGAAATTAAATGTAACTCATCATCCTGGACTGTTTCATTAAAGAGTTGTTCTAGATGCTGATGGCAGGAAGGATCTCTTGTCTTGTAGCAGATCTGGAGAAGCCTCTGACTGAAGACACTGTTGTTGTATGACAGTCTGTTGTTGTATGACAGTCTGTTGTTGTATGACAGTCTGTTGTTGTATGACAGTCTGTTGTTGTATGACAGTCTGTTGTTGTATGACAGTCTGTTGTTGTATGACAGTCTGTTGTTGTATGACAGTCTGTTGTTGTATGACAGTCTGTTGTTGTATGACAGTCTGTTGTTGTATGACAGTCTGTTGTTGTATGACAGTCTGTTGTTGTATGACAGTCTGTTGTTGTATGACAGTCTGTTGTTGTATGACAGTCTGTTGTTGTATGACAGTCTGTTGTTGTATGACAGTCTGTTGTTGTATGACAGTCTGTTGTTGTATGACAGTCTGTTGTTGTATGACAGTCTGTTGTTGTATGACAGTCTGTTGTTGTATGACAGTCTGTTGTTGTATGACAGTCTGTTGTTGTATGACAGTCTGTTGTTGTATGACAGTCTGTTGTTGTATGACAGTCTGTTGTTGTATGACAGTCTGTTGTTGTATGACAGTCTGTTGTTGTATGACAGTCTGTTGTTGTATGACAGTCTGTTGTTGTATGACAGTCTGTTGTTGTATGACAGTCTGTTGTTGTATGACAGTCTGTTGTTGTATGACAGTCTGTTGTTGTATGACAGTCTGTTGTTGTATGACAGTCTGTTGTTGTATGACAGTCTGTTGTTGTATGACAGTCTGTTGTTGTATGACAGTCTGTTGTTGTATGACAGTCTGTTGTTGTATGACAGTCTGTTGTTGTATGACAGTCTGTTGTTGTATGACAGTCTGTTGTTGTATGACAGTCTGTTGTTGTATGACAGTCTGTTGTTGTATGACAGTCTGTTGTTGTATGACAGTCTGTTGTTGTATGACAGTCTGTTGTTGTATGACAGTCTGTTGTTGTATGACAGTCTGTTGTTGTATGACAGTCTGTTGTTGTATGACAGTCTGTTGTTGTATGACAGTCTGTTGTTGTATGACAGTCTGTTGTTGTATGACAGTCTGTTGTTGTATGACAGTCTGTTGTTGTATGACAGTCTGTTGTTGTATGACAGTCTGTTGTTGTATGACAGTCTGTTGTTGTATGACAGTCTGTTGTTGTATGACAGTCTGTTGTTGTATGACAGTCTGTTGTTGTATGACAGTCTGTTGTTGTATGACAGTCTGTTGTTGTATGACAGTCTGTTGTTGTATGACAGTCTGTTGTTGTATGACAGTCTGTTGTTGTATGACAGTCTGTTGTTGTATGACAGTCTGTTGTTGTATGACAGTCTGTTGTTGTATGACAGTCTGTTGTTGTATGACAGTCTGTTGTTGTATGACAGTCTGTTGTTGTATGACAGTCTGTTGTTGTATGACAGTCTGTTGTTGTATGACAGTCTGTTGTTGTATGACAGTCTGTTGTTGTATGACAGTCTGTTGTTGTATGACAGTCTGTTGTTGTATGACAGTCTGTTGTTGTATGACAGTCTGTTGTTGTATGACAGTCTGTTGTTGTATGACAGTCTGTTGTTGTATGACAGTCTGTTGTTGTATGACAGTCTGTTGTTGTATGACAGTCTGTTGTTGTATGACAGTCTGTTGTTGTATGACAGTCTGTTGTTGTATGACAGTCTGTTGTTGTATGACAGTCTGTTGTTGTATGACAGTCTGTTGTTGTATGACAGTCTGTTGTTGTATGACAGTCTGTTGTTGTATGACAGTCTGTTGTTGTATGACAGTCTGTTGTTGTATGACAGTCTGTTGTTGTATGACAGTCTGTTGTTGTATGACAGTCTGTTGTTGTATGACAGTCTGTTGTTGTATGACAGTCTGTTGTTGTATGACAGTCTGTTGTTGTATGACAGTCTGTTGTTGTATGACAGTCTGTTGTTGTATGACAGTCTGTTGTTGTATGACAGTCTGTTGTTGTATGACAGTCTGTTGTTGTATGACAGTCTGTTGTTGTATGACAGTCTGTTGTTGTATGACAGTCTGTTGTTGTATGACAGTCTGTTGTTGTATGACAGTCTGTTGTTGTATGACAGTCTGTTGTTGTATGACAGTCTGTTGTTGTATGACAGTCTGTTGTTGTATGACAGTCTGTTGTTGTATGACAGTCTGTTGTTGTATGACAGTCTGTTGTTGTATGACAGTCTGTTGTTGTATGACAGTCTGTTGTTGTATGACAGTCTGTTGTTGTATGACAGTCTGTTGTTGTATGACAGTCTGTTGTTGTATGACAGTCTGTTGTTGTATGACAGTCTGTTGTTGTATGACAGTCTGTTGTTGTATGACAGTCTGTTGTTGTATGACAGTCTGTTGTTGTATGACAGTCTGTTGTTGTATGACAGTCTGTTGTTGTATGACAGTCTGTTGTTGTATGACAGTCTGTTGTTGTATGACAGTCTGTTGTTGTATGACAGTCTGTTGTTGTATGACAGTCTGTTGTTGTATGACAGTCTGTTGTTGTATGACAGTCTGTTGTTGTATGACAGTCTGTTGTTGTATGACAGTCTGTTGTTGTATGACAGTCTGTTGTTGTATGACAGTCTGTTGTTGTATGACAGTCTGTTGTTGTATGACAGTCTGTTGTTGTATGACAGTCTGTTGTTGTATGACAGTCTGTTGTTGTATGACAGTCTGTTGTTGTATGACAGTCTGTTGTTGTATGACAGTCTGTTGTTGTATGACAGTCTGTTGTTGTATGACAGTCTGTTGTTGTATGACAGTCTGTTGTTGTATGACAGTCTGTTGTTGTATGACAGTCTGTTGTTGTATGACAGTCTGTTGTTGTATGACAGTCTGTTGTTGTATGACAGTCTGTTGTTGTATGACAGTCTGTTGTTGTATGACAGTCTGTTGTTGTATGACAGTCTGATGTTGTATGACAGTCTGTTGTTGTATGACAGTCTGTTGTTGTATGACAGTCTGATGTTGTATGACACTCTGATGTTGTATGACAGTCTGATGTTGTATGACAGTCTGATGAAGAGGATGCTGAGGGTTGTCTATAATGTTTTTCATTTTATGAAGAATCCTTCTTCGTACAATCATCTCCAAAGGTTCTAGAGGAGTCACCAGAACTGAGACAGCCTTCTTTATGAGCTTCTTGATCTTTTTTAAGTCACTTCCTCTGGTGCTGCTACTCCAGCAGATGATGGCAGAAGAGATAACTCTCTACAACAGATTTATAGAAGATGTGCAGCATCTTGCTGCAAACATTGAAGGACTTCAGCTTCCTCAAGAAGTACAGTCTGCTCTGTCCCTTCTTGTAGATGCTTCACTGTTGCATCTCCATACAATTCATCCATCCATATAAGTGGAAGCAGACCTTGGACCTACCAGAACAGGCTGGATCAACGACAGTAGAAATTACTGGTTGAATTGGGATCGATAGTAGAAATTGATCAAAGGTTTGAGGTCGTTGAGCTTTCTTTCAGTGACTATCAGGTGAAGATTTGCTGTCATCCAGGACATGACCAGTCCTGGATGAGAAGTGAAATGTATTTAGCTTCAGAATAGAAGTCCAGTTGTTGTATTTAACTTTTTATGGATTCATCAGGTTAAACACCTGCAGGTAAATATTTTCTCTTTTTTAGTTTCTCAGCTGTCTGAGGCAGAGCCACTGACACAAACTGTGAAGGTTTTAAGGACAGTCAAAATAATCCTAGACACGTACAATGTATAAAGAAATTTAATCACACAGCTTTCCTCTTTTATTGTAAACTTTTTATTAAAATGTTGAAACAAGAACAGACCAGTGTCACAGCAGTTTAAATTAAACAAAAGTGCTCAAGAACACAATAAAACTCATTTCTCCTCACATTTTTCTCACACAGTCAGATACAGTGTGCTACTTTTATGTGAGGTCACATTAAAGGTTAAAGGCTTCATGTGTTACTGCATGATGAACACAATCAACACTAAAAAAATGACAACAAATAGAAAACGGTTTCCAACACAACAAAGCTGCATGTTAATTCAAACATCTTGAGTTTACTGAAAATGTAGAAACTTTAATGTTTTGAGTGCGTAAGATGACATGACGACAGCTGTGTGCAGAGCTTTCAAATGGGCTGAAATTTGCACAAATACATTGAAATACAGCATTTCTTGTTTTTTTTTAAACAATCAATGGTTTTATAGCTACAAATGGAAATAAATAGGTCAATAAAAATGTTTTACTTACATCTGGAAGCTTTTAACATTTTTTTTTTTGCTTTTACAGTCCTTGTATGACATAAAAAAAATTAAAAGAAAGAAGTATTCGGCTCTTCACCTAAATATTTGCAGTTTTTTTTCTCAGACTCACCCTCCTAAATGTTATATGGTGAGTTTTTAATGTAATTTATTAAATCCATACAAACAAAAACAAGCCGATTCATTATACGGTACTCAAGAATAAATACTGTTCACAAAAGTAGAAAGCAAGAAAAAAAAATCTTCAGAGCTGCATAAATGACTGGTTGACATGTTGTAAAATATGCAAACTTGCCAACATATAAAGAGTTAAAAAATGATGATTTGACTTTAGCTACATTTAGCTGCTGGCCAGCTTCACTTTGTTTTCAGCAGTTTTCATAAAGAGACGATCCTGTCCTCACAACTGTTAAACCTCAGGAATGTGTTAGAAAATGTTACACAAACAGATGCGGAAAATAATTATTGGTACCACTTAATGCTAAACGCTCCTCTATAAAGGAGTTATTAATGCTTTATAAACAGGTTATTCATGAGTGTGTAACCTTTGTAACGCATTAACATTTATTTATATAACTAAATCAAGTTCATTTGGTTCAAACCCAGTGCAGCACTTTATTTAATTCAGGTATATGTAGTTTATTGCTCAGCTTATCCAGTTTAGCTAAATAATTTAAAAGGCAACACAAAACTTTATATATTTTAAGTGTTTATGGTGATCAAAGTGAATACCTTGATCTGGACAATTAGTGAATCTTTTTCATTGTTTACGTTTTATAAATTACTTTTAATGCTTTATAAAGTGTTTAAACTAAACATAATTGTATATAAAGCATTAATTGTATTATTTTTTTTACACTATATATGAATATAATGTTGCACATCTCGTCTCTTTAAGGCAAACCATCTGAGAGGTTGTAGAGAATAATTTTAGTGCTGGGAGTGTTGAAGTAACTCGTTTAGCTGAATTGCATAAGAGTATCCCTTTGTTTTGTTGTATCAGATTAATTCAAAACACACTGAAGTGAACTGCATTAACTGAAGGATGGACTATATGAACTCCTGCGTATGTAGCTTTTATTGTGTTGGATTGTTGGCATTATAATAAAAGCTGTTTTGGGCACAGAGCAGAGACACACAACTCTAGATCCCTTTTAAAAATTGTGTAAAACTAGACAAAGTTTGGAAAATTAGCTAAAGTGTAAGCAAGTTGGCGTCAGGTGTTGGCCTAGCAGTTCTGAAGACTTCTTGCAAACACAAAGAAATAAATCTTACTGAGAAAGTCTGGCTCTTTCTCTAAGTTTTAAACTTTTATGCTAAGCTAAGCCTGTTCTACTACACAGATGTTTTAGAATAAATAAAAAAAATCATAGCTTGGCCAATAAAACAACCCACGATAGCACAAACAGGTATACTTCTTAAAAACAATGTCCAGCTATTCCTTCAAAGTTAACTCGGTTCAATGAGCCATCTTTAGGGCTACAACACTCCAGATACCTTTTTTTTAAACATCAAAATCCACAAACAGTGCAGATCATCCTAGGAAAATGTTGAAATAGCCATACTGTACCACTAGGTGGCGAGAACATCCACATTGCCAACATAATACATCTAAAGTTTCTCCTAAAAGTTGTTTTTCTACTTTCATATGGTTTACAATTTCTCTTAGTAATGAACCATTTCGGCACCAGATCAAAGTTTAATGGCAGCAAGGTTGGCATGAAGTGAGAAAAACAGATTAAAACGTCTCTCGTTTTGGTTTCTGGGACACAAAGCGTTAGAGAGTGAGCTTGAATTACCGTATTTTCCGGTCTATAAGTCACACCTTTTTACCTAATTTGCATGCCCTGCGACTAATAGAGAGGTGAGACATGTTTATGGATTTTCCCCCATATTTTTAGACCAATTTTTGGCTCAGATATGACCGTTTTTCATTTTGGCAAAAAAATGGTGCAGTACCACTTTTGTTCGCTAGGGTACATGGACTGTTCCCACCTCATGTGTCCAACGGCAGCCTCCTCTGGTCGGACACACTCTGTCGTTGCCCGGCCTCCTGCTCTGGAGGTATGAACTACCGTTAGCTGTGTTTGTTAGCAAAAACGGTTACTATTTATCTAAATAACTCATGAACTACAGGACAGATTTTCTTTAAACTTACAGAAAGTAATTACTTGGTGGTCAATTACAAACTGTTAGCTGTTGGAGTTGTTTGAGTGAAAATTTGATTTATTTATAATTTATTTTCGCAGCACGCGACCGTTTGGAAGACGTCAAAGCGAAACAATTTAAAGACCGTGTAAAGTGAATTTCAACATTTTCTTAAATAAACATTATAAATGTGATAATTGTAATGTTGTAAATGAGTAAAAAGTCTCAAAATTGTAGCTCAATTAATTTTGAAGTTATACATGAAACTGTGTATAAAGACATGTGTGTTTCAGGATTTTTTAGGCGTGTTTTAAACGGGACCGCGTTTCGTCACGCGGTCCTCATTAGTATAGCCCTACCCCCTGCTGCTCTAGTGATATAAATTGTTCTTCGCATGGGTGGAGCCGTTCACTCGCGACTCGCAGATAGCATCAGATAGCAATAGCATAGATATTTTGTTCATTGTTAGCTAGCTAATCAATTATGCCTCGTTCCTGCATCTTCCCAGGATGTTTTAATGGTCAGGGCACCTGCTACTGACCGTCTCCCTCCTCAGCCTCCGGACACCGCCGCCGCCTTTCCTGTTTCTTTTCTTTCTTTCTTTTTTTTATTGCTAAGCCTGTGCCCTACAAGTTCACAAGCTCCTTTTTTGCTAAGAAAATGCGACAGGTCCATTGCATACTTAGTTATCAACGTGATTACTCTTTATCTTAATCACCAACACAGCCCCCGCATGCGATGTGTCGGGTCGGACCGGTGCAGCCGCGCGAGTCCGCTCATCTTCTAAACACATAACAGCGGAGTTATGAATTATAGTTGCGTCCTCAACTTTAAAAATAAAACCAGAGTTGTTTGTGCACTAAAAACAGCGTAACTCTTGGAAAAAGGAGCAAACAGAGCAGGTTTACTGATGAACCTGTCTTCCTCCTCCACACAGTTCAGCTCTGAGCGAGAGAGTCCTCCTACTTGCTCTCTGAGCTGCAGAACTGCGCTGAAACCACGCCCACGTGCTGACACGCCCCCACAGTTCCAGACTAAGGGAAAATCATGTTTTTTCATGATTTTTGACACTTAATTTTATAAGGAAAACAATGTTTTTAATCAGTCAGATTTATATGGGTGATTAATAACACATATTTATGCCATGTGACAAACTAAAAACACAAATCTAATTTCACTTTACACGGTCTTTAAATCCAACAGATTTGACCATTATGTGAATTTATTAAGGAAAGGTTAAGCTAAGACACATCTTTGCTATAATTTTCAGCAGACAAATAATTGTTTTTACCGTGTTAATCTAGTTAAAAGTCCTTCCGTGCATGCTTCTGTGGCCGCCATTTTCATCAGGGCAAATGACGCGCTGACGCGTCGCGTAGCGGTGATGCATAATAGATGCGACTTAAATAAAGGTGCGACACATTTATGGATTTTTCCAATTTATTGCCAATAATTGGACAAAGCGACTTAAGCCCGAGATACACTGAAGCGTCCTCCGTATACGCGCGTATACACGCATATTTTGTGCGTATGTTTTTGCTGCTATACTTCAAGAAACTATCAGCTTTCAAACGCTCTCGTTCTCCTTGTTGTAATATGAGCAGCAGCACACGGAAGGGACTCAACTGAGCTCGCTGATTGGTCACTTGCTGACACGCCTACTGAATTGATTGACAGCGCTCAGTCAGCTGAAAGTGAAACCTTGAGAATGCAACATGAGCAGCTCGCTGGACTTCTGCGGTGTTCTGATGCGGTGTTTCTACTATATATGTTATAAAAAGTTCTCTCAGAAATAAAAATAATAACAGGGAGCGCTTTTCCTGCAGCACACAGCCCACCAGGGAATATTAAAACATCGCGCACCCAGGTAGGACCTGAATTCATTCATTTCAATCATCGAGTGAACGGAGGAAGAAGCGGTTACTTGACTTTAGGCAAAAAAACAAAAGAAAAGGCCCGATCAGCGATAAAGAAGGGGAATTTATTTCATTTGTGTAACATACAAAACAGTCCGGCGCCGGGAAGTTTATGGTCAGACACCGCGTATCGCGCACGCGGATCGCGTATGCGTAGTAAAAAAATACTTTTGCGCGTACATGCCCTGAGGGGCTACGCGGGGCTACGCTTTTGCCACAGCGTACGTACGCTGCGTATAGGCGTACCGTGAGGACGCTCGAGTGTAACTCGGCCTTTATAGAGATGTGAGACTTATCAGGCGGAAAATACGGTAGGCTACTATTCCACATGGTCACATTGAGAATTATATTTTTAATAACTTCAACGTTCCTTACCCAAATCCTTGTCTGCAAGCAAACAATTGTGGCAAGAAAATCTGTTTAAAAAAAAACTGGAGTAATGTGGGTGGGGCTTAAAATCGACTTCAGTTTCAACATTTAAAAGCTGCCTCTGCACTCACAAAGTCCATCACTCCATCGTCTGACTCATCCCTGGTCCTCCTCTTGGTTCCCCACCTCCTCCTGTCACTCAAACCCTCTGGCCTGGTTTCTCCAGCAGCAGGCCTGCGTCTCTACCACTGCAGTCTCAGACCGTCAAAGGAAAATCAAGCAGGATTTTTACACTGGCCTGGTTGAAATCTAAGCACTTAGCTAGAGCTCGTCACAGCTGTTCAGGCCTAAACCCCTTCAGGACTACGTGAAGTGTGTAAAACTGAACCCCATCTGTGCATCAAACAACATTAAAACAATTTAAGAAGGTCTGAGAAGCTGTTCTTCAAACGATGTAACCAACTTGGAGAACTAAATGTTTTTTTCTCCATCTGCGATGTAAACACAGATAAAGCACAGCAACGCATGTTTAAATACTGATGTTTTGTTTATTTTACCATTTTTTAAACCATTTTGGCAGCAATGTGCATCTGCTGAGAGAACAGAGGCAAATAAAAACACAACATTGAGCTGATTCCTTAAAATCTTAACTCATTTATGTAAACTGAGTCAATATGGCGGCATTCTTTCCAATTGTATTACACCTAAACCCATCACCTCCTAAACACCTACAGTACTGTGTATCCTACCTCGCCATGGTCTTCACATTTAAACATTCTAACATTCAAAGCTTTCTCTCATCCCTAAAACCTTTATATTCTAAAGCTTCCCAGCTCAGTTGTGACCCCCCCCCCAGTTTTTAAACCATGAAAACAAAAATCCTGAAATTAAATACCAGTCCATGTGCACTTTCTGCAGCTCCGTTGATGGGTGTACTTGTCTAGGAGCTGATGATTTGGCCCGACCAGGTCTCGTGCTTGGTGCCTGGGTTTAGATGGGTGAGGACCACATCGACGGCCTGGACCTTCTGGTTCTTGGGAGGGATGAGGCACACCTTGTATGTGACTTCGTCTCCTTCCATAGGCACGTACTCCCCCTCGATGCTGGAAACAGGAGTGGTGTGGAAAATGGGAATGAAAGTCAAAAGCATTGCTCAGTCAAAAAAAGATTAAGTATGCACAATCACTGAGGTGAATAAATCACAAAAAACCCTGATGCATGCTCAATAATCCAGGTAGAAAAATCTAAAAAAGCTAAGTCTGGTCCTCTGGACATTCAAAAAACAAAACAAAATAAAAAAGTAGAAACGTTTCGTCTTTCGTCCGAAAGACTTCCTCAGTCTGAGCTGCTGTATTCAGCTCAGTTTTATAAATAGCACCCTCTCACAGTAGAACAACCAGTTTGCTGCTGACAGACGAAACCAGTTGCTCACATGATCAAGGAGGACCATCAGCCTAACGATGGATTGTTAGCACCCTGATGGTTGTTTGCTATTCACAGAAGGCTGAGTGATACTGGCAATAACAGCACTGTAAGAGGGGGACAGTTGAACACGGAGGCCTCCACCTCTGTTTAAAGGACAACACGCACCGTGACAGTAACAATTCACCATATTGGACAATTACTGTATTACTGTGCTGTATAGAGTTAAAGATCTATTAAATGATAAAGCAATGTGTTTGTTATACAATGCAATACTAATCCCGCAATTAATTTATTGTGTTGAGGTTTGGGGTACAGCGTGCAAAACTATAACCAAGCCCATTTTTATTTTACAGAAAAGAGCTATAAGAATAATCTCTAGAAAGAATTATTACCATCCATCAAATGTTTTGTTTTTCAAATTAAAATTACTGAAATTGTATGATCTGGTTGACTACAATATACTCTTAATATTATACAAGGCTCAGGACTTCACATTACCCTCAAATATCCAAACGTTTTTTGTTAAAAGACAGAGCGCTTACAATCTTAAGGGTACTGATATTTTTGTTATGCCACAACATAGAACTTGTCTAAAGAGTAGGTCTACTATAATTTATGGAATAGGTCTATGGAATGGTTTAGAGAACGATATGTTAGTTGCAAAAACAATGACTTTATTTTAAAAAATGAATAAAATTAGGTTTTTGGAAAAATATAAATAAATTTGTTTGTTTCAAAATTTATCAATGGTAAAGTATGATGAGTTATCTATTGTGTAATTTTTTGTGTGGATTATTGTTGTTTGAATGGATTGTTTGAATTATTTTTGTTAAAAAAGGGGGGCAGACATAATAAGATTTTATCTTCTTCTGCTTCCTTTCATTTCATGTAATATTTGGTTTTTATTTACATGGAATTGTAAATAGTTGTTTATGTTGTTTTAAAATTGAACTTTGAAATGAATAAAGAATATGAATGAATGAATGAATGAATGAATGAATGAATTACTGTAGTAGAATTTGATGTCTATTTTCATTTTTGCATTTGGGCCAGGCGAGTGTAAAAAACAAAACAAAAAACGGAGTCCCGGAAGCATCCGGAAACCCCGCCGATGATTGCCGAACTCCGGAATGACGTAATTAAAGGATCCAGTCAGAAGGCACTGGAGTGAGTTCGCGATGGAGGTTTATGAGAGTGATGATGATTTCAGTGAAAGTTCCAGTGGTTTAGACAATATTTTTGATGATTTATCTGCAAGTGATGGAGAACAAGATGTAGATGTCCAGACTGAAATTATTTATCAGCAAGGACCTTTTCCGTACATGTACGAACCACGAAGAAGGCAAGAGGCGGCTCCCCGTGCAGAAGAAGAGTCGTCAGAGAACGGACCTTCTCGGATTGAAAACACGGACTGGTAAGCTATGTGCCAGTAGCCTTTTTCAAACAAAAATTATTTATTTGAGTAAACAAAAAATGGATTGTAAGGACCATTTGCCTATAAAACGTTTGTGTCCATCTGTTCTCTCGTTTTTTCTCTGCATTACCTTACGGAAATACCCCCCCTCCCCCACCCCACCCCCACTACTGTCGGAGTGAGGCACAATTGTGTCTAGCTTACAACTCCACAGCGATAAATAAAAAGATAAAAACAAAATTGCGATGATTTGAGGGGAGTGAGGGATTACGCTCTGTGTCCGCTGCTACAAGGACACACAGTCATTTTTTATCCTCCATCCTTACACATGTAAGTGTGACTGTGCTGCTAAAACCTCACTTCACCCGCTGCTGCAGCCGCGGACACACAGAGCTCAGACCCGGACACTCATAGCTGAGAACCGACGGTAATCGCGGCTGCAGCCGCGGACACACTCACGTCACCCGCGCTTACATACAGTGCCCAGCAAACACACTACCAGTTGAACTCCCCTTAAATCGTCGCAATTTTGTTTTTATCTTTTTTATGTGATGTAGAGTTGTACACACTTCACAGTTACATTTGTGCCTAACCCAGACATTGGGGGATGTTTATTATTTCAGTGCAATGTAATGCCGAGAACAAACGAGAACTGATAAACACGTTATTATGCTAACTAGCCGCAGGATAGCGACACACATTTTCATGAAAAAGTGGCGTGAATATTACCAAACTATGGTACAT
Source organism: Garcialebias charrua (assembly GCA_038048925.1). Lineage (NCBI taxonomy): Eukaryota > Metazoa > Chordata > Actinopteri > Cyprinodontiformes > Rivulidae > Garcialebias > Garcialebias charrua. The sequence continues at coordinate 28,832 of JBBPBX010012780.1, read as the reverse complement.
TTAAAAGCCTGCTCTATTATTCATTCTGTTCTGATGTCAAAAATTAAATTGAGCTCCATGCTACGCGATGGAGCAATGAAGTTAGCTTGTTTGACTTGAACAAACTTTATCCATGCATTCTGAATCCCTTTGATTTGGGGGAAATAATGAACACTTACGCCATCCTTCGAGGTATTGCTACAGAACTGGGTAACACATCGGTTCGGCATTTTCTTAGTTGTATTCGTAACTACTCTGGTCAGAAATAAGAAAGCTACGTTGATGCATGATGCTCGTTATAACTCCGTCTGCATTCAAGGTGGATTCTTCAGTGACGTCAATGCCCATATATGGAGAGGGACGCATTAGGCCGCAGCTGCTGCGTTAAAATCTCCTTTAAAACATGAAATAACACATTTAGCGTTATTTCTCTACAATATCAATAAAACGCTCCTGTTTTATTATTTAAGTCACTACTACATATTAATGGCGATGCAATTTGAAAACATGGTGGGTCATGGACTTTAATGATGGACGGTTTCTTTTCACAAAGATGGCCTCCTTTACTCCTCTCTCAAACCATCGTTCCTCTCTTTCAAGGATGTGAACATTTTCATCCCTGAAAGAGTGACCGCTGGCCTGGAGATGAGTGTAGACTGCAGAGTCCTGACCTGATGATCAGTAAACTCTCACTAAACTCTCGGTCATGTGCTCATTCAGTTTGCACTACTTCTCATATTTGCACTAATGTTTGTATTACATTACTGCCTATAGTCATACTACTGTTTACATTTATTAATACTGTTTACATTTATTACTACTGCTTTACATTTATTATTACTGTTTACATTTACACTACTTTTATCTACACTACTGCAGATACATATACAGCATTCTCTGACTAGCCTTATCTAAGGATGCCAAATGTGCCTTATGTGCCTTACTTCATATGCCACTTTGCCTATATACCAACATCAACTACCTCATACATATACTGTGTACATTAACTTATATGCTGCTGTGCCACTCTTTGCAAATGTCAACGCTAGAAACTTCAGTTTATTTTATAGATATACGTTTTATACTTTTTATACTACTATGCAAAAACTCAGGACAGTATTACACTTTTATTATTTCATTTATGCTTATGTTCATTGGGTGTTTGGTGTTTTAGGGGTGTTTGGTGTTTCAGTGTTGGTGTAAATTTTCATACTTTTATACTATTATGAAAAAACTCAGGACAGTGTTACACTTTTTTACTATTTTATGCTTATGTTTATTAAATGTTTTAGTGTTTAGTGTTTAGATGGTTACTGTTGCACCGAGGGACTGAGAGAAACGCAATTTCGGTCCTGTGTATGTCCTGTACATATTGCAGTTCTGACAATAAAGTTGACTTTGACTTTGATCTTCTGTGCTGGGCCATCCTTTTGGCCAGTGGCTGTTTAGTTTCCCCGATATAAGACTGATCACAGCCCTCCTGACACTGAACAGCATACACAATATTACTCTGTGCCGGGGGACTGGATCTTTGGGATGAACCAGTCTTTGCCGTAATGTATTTTGGGGTTTAAAAGCCACTGGGACGTGGCTTTTAAACCCCAAAATGTTGACTAGTTTAGATGCCTCATATAAAGCACAACAGAGCTCAGACATGTTAAAGAGAATAACAGCTTTGCGTTATGAATACAACTCCATTTTATCAAAAGATGTATCTAAATTATTGACACAAGTTAAACAAAGATGGTTTGAGCTGGGCGACAAGCCACATAAACTACTAGCTCGGCAACTTAAACAGTTGCAGGCCTCGAGAGTAACACACCAAATCAAGCTCGAAGACGGGACTCTTCTCACAGACCCGGATAAAATTAATGATAGCTTTGAAGCCTTTTACGCTAAAGTTTATCAATCGCAGGGAAAATTGGACGTTGAAAAAATGGAGAGGTTTTTTTGAGACCTAAATCTGCCAGGTCTGGCGACGGACTCAGCGGAAGAGCTGGAGGCTCATATAACTCTACGTGAGATTGAGTCGGTCATTTCTGCTTTTCCTAATAATAAAGCACCAGGTCCTGACGGGTTCAGCATGGAGTTTTTCAAAACGTTCAGCTCCGCACTGTCGCCTTTACTTCTGCGTTTGTTAAATCACTCTAGGCAAATAGCTAAACTTCCTCCTACGTTATACAATGCCAATATTTCACTCATCCTGAAACCGGGCCGAGACCCGGGATCCATATCATCCTATCGCCCAATTTCCTTGTTACCCGTAGAAACCAAAATTCTTGGGAAAATCCTTGCCAACAGGCTCAGAATATATATAGGTTCAATCATACACCAGGATCAGACTGGCTTTATGCCGGGTAGACACATGTTTTTTAACCTACGACGCCTTTTCAATATATTATACTCGGACCAGACAGACAAGGCCTTAATTATGTCATTAGATGCACAGCGAGCCTTTGATCAAGTTGAATGGCCGTATATGATGTATGCTCTCAACAAATTTGGTTTCGGGCCTCGGTTTGTAAAATGGATTGAAATAATTTACTCACACCCAATGGCTTCTGTTATTACTAACCAAAATATTTCTAGTCCTTTTGCTATTCACAGAGGGACTCGCCAAGGCTGTCCGCTCTCTCCGTTTCTTTTTGCAATTGCTATTGAACCCCTGGCTGCCAGCATTAGACAAGACCCTGAAATACTACCCATCGAAAAGTTTGGTCATAAACATCACATCTCGCTCTATGCCGATGACATACTCTTGTACATTTCTGAACCGCAGGCTTCAATGTCTCCCCTTTTAAAGAAGATTAAAACATTGTGTGTGCGCTCTCAGGACATGCGCTCTCATGACATGATTACCTGCTGTGTTCAGTCAGTGAGGACTGAACTTGGAAAAAGGGCCTTCTCCTACTCTGCTCCTGCTTCATGGAATATCTTACAAAAAGATCTGAAGCTCTCGACCTTGACTTCTCTAAATGGTTTTCAGAATCTGTTGGAATCCTGGCAAAAACCAATGCAGATTTGTTCCTGTCTTTGATTTTATACGTCTACCTTATGTTTTGCTCGTTTTTTGATACTTTGTTTAAAAAAAAAAAAAGTATTTCTTTCTTTTGTTTTTTCTCTTTTTTGTTTTCTATTGTTTATTGTTTAAGGAAATTCTACCATTGCTGTTCATCGTTCTTTAGTTTTAGCAGGTCGCTTTCGTAAATGAGCCCATGAGGTTCAATAAGATTTACCTGACTAAATAAAGGTTGAATGAATGAATGAATTTGGCAGCTTCTCCGGATTCTCCATTAATTGGGATAAGAGTGTAATAATGCCACTCTCATCCGAAGAAGATCTGACCTTTTTGAGAGAAACGAATTTTCAGATAACTTATAAAACCTTCACATATTTGGGGGTGACGATAACAAGGAGACCGGAGGATCTCTTACAACTGAATTGGCAGAATAAAATTATGCAACTTAAGCAGAATATAGATTTTTGGAAGACTCTCCCTCTATCTATGGTCGGCAAAATTAATGCAATTAAAATGGTGGTATTGCCACGGTTTCTTCATTTATTCCTTTCTGTTCCATGTTTTATAAGCATGTCATACTTCAAACAGTTAGACTCTATCATCATTCCCTTTATCTGGGGGTACAGGAATGTAACCCCGGAATTACACCACATGCGTTCCGGCTCCGCCCCGCTCCGGTCCGACCTCCGCAGCAAATACGCACCCATTATAATCAATGACAGAATTTACACTGGCTCCGCACGGCGGCGGCGAGCTGCGGAGAGCGGACGGCAGTCCGTCAAAATTAGAAAATTTTCTATTTCTGCCGGATGACGGAGCTGTGCCGGAGTCAACTTTTGAAGATTACGTCGCACCAACAGGAAAAGGAACGAGCACAACTTCCGTATTTACAAAATAAAATCACCACGGGCGGACTAATCCTAGCTCTATACGGATTTATTTGTACAAAAATGCTGTCAAACTATCAATTATGACTATTCTATGACTAAACTATTATATTTATGACTATGACTACACCTAATAACGCAATACAAAAATAAATAAATAAAAAAGTATTTTATTCTGAAATGTAAACATCACTTCCTGTTGCTCAAACCATGTAGCTCATTTACGAGAGAAGATCAAGGCAGCAGTCTCTCTACAGTTGTTCTCCTTCTTTCCACCGAATGAATTGTTTTGTTCTGACTTACTTATTTATCACTTGATTTATCGCGCGATCTCGCACGTGTCTTGGAGCGGCGCATCCAGGCGGACCTGAGCGGAGCGGAGGCAGTGGGAATTGGACTCGTTCAGCTGCGACCTGCGGACCGGAGCGGGGCGGAGCCGCGTGCAGTGTAAAGCCGGGGTTAGAATTTCCAAAAAACATCTATGCAAAATAAAAGCGATAGGGGGATTTTTTCATTGCCAGATTTCAAATTATATTATTGGGCTTCTCACCTATCCATTATAGCATGGTGGAAGAAAGGCCCGCACCAGTCTCACAATCTCTGCCCTGCTTGGCTATCCTTAGAACAACGACATTGTCATAATACGTCTTTGGCTGCCCTCCTTAACAGCCCTACTAAAATTTAAAAAAAGCTTTACAATAATAATCTGGTTATTGGCAATACTATAAGAATTTGGAAACAGATACGGAGTTATATAAAAGCTCCGGCAGTCTACTTGGATGCTCCCATTTGCGAAAACCACTCTTTTGTTCCGGGTCTCAGCGATGTCGGTTTCCAGATGTGGAGAATGAAGGGTATCCATATGGTAGGGGATCTGTACGTTGATGGCACGCTTGCGTCCTTTACTCAGTTGAGCTCTGTATATGATGTTCCACGGTCGGGATTCTTTCGTTTTCTACAGATTAGGGACTACGTTAGTAAAAATATATCAAATTTTAGAACTCTTACCAGGCACGAGACTCTGGAGGCAATAAATAAATTTGATCCGGTTAATCATGGGGCAGTGTCATACTTTTACAGCATTCTCAATAATGTACCGGTAGACCTAACTAAAATCAAGAAAGTATGGGAGGATGAGATGGGACAGCAGATACCTGACGATGTGTGGGAGGAAAGTTTGAAGAGTATACATGACTGTTCAGTTAACTCTAGACATAATCTTATACAATTCAAAACATTGCATAGACTTTATTATTCGAGAGAAAAATTAAGTACTTTTTATCCGAATGAGTCACCAATGTGTAATCGGTGTAAAGCTGCAACGGGCAACTTGCTCCACTCCTTTTGGTCATGTATACAGCTGCATACATTTTGGAAGATTTTTTTTTATTTCTTTTCCACCGCTTTTGGGAAACAATGGGATCCGGATCCCCTGGTTGCAATTCTCGGAGCTCCAAGGGTTTTGCCCCTGGCCAATAAATATGAGAAAGTAGCCATTTTGTTTGGGTATGGTGATCCCTAAGAAGTTGATCTTGAAGGTTTGGAAGAAGGACTTTGTACCCACATCTGAACAGTGGTTGGGAGAATTAGCAAACACATTGTCTCTGGAAAGATTGAGATATTACAACGAGGACAAAATGAACATGTTTGGGACAATATGGGACTCTGTACTAAAACATATTCAATGAAGGTATCGTAGTTGATCATTAGACTAATGTCCGGTATTATATGAGCCCTTGCTCTCTGGTGTATTGTTGAAATGGTGTGATTCATAATCTGGTGTATTTACCTTATGTTGTTTTGACTGTGTGACCTTTACTATTCGATGTGCTGTTTGGTTTGGTTTGGGAGGGGTGTTGATGATATTGTAGTTTGTTTTATTACTAAAAATGCCAATAAAAAAATAAAAAAAAAAAAACCACTGGGACGTTGTGTTTAGAAAATAAACGTCTCAATGTCTCTGAAACTCCCGCAACATATGGAACGACCACTGGTCTGGGTCTGGGTTCCTTCTTTTCACCTGATGGCTGGCTGGAGTCCTGTTTGGGTTTCTTCTCTGCTTTCAGGAAGGCCCAGTTAGGATATCCACATTTCTCTAGAGCCTGTTTTGTGTGTGATTTCTCCTTCTGTCTGGCTCCTGAGTTAGTGGGGACGCTGTCTGCTCTGTGGTACAGAGTCCTGATGACTCCTAACTTGTGCTCCAGAGGGTGATGGGAGTCAAACTGTAAATACTGGTCTGTGTGGGTGGGTTTGCGGTACACCTCAGTTTGCAAATTTCCTCTATCAGAAACTGAGACCTCACAGTCCAAGAAAGCCAACCTGCCATTTTTTACATCTTCTCGTGTGAACTTGATATATTTATCCACAGAGTTGATGTGATCAGTGAAATGTTGGACTTCCTGAGATTTAATTTTAACCCAGGTGTCGTCAACATACCTGAACCAATGACTTGGTGGTCTCCCTGAAAAGGACGTCAAGGCTCTCTTTTCTACCTCCTCCATGTACAGGTTGGCAACAATAGGAGAAACTGGAGACCCCATAGCACACCCATGTTTCTGCCTATAATATTGCTCCCCATATGTGAAGTAGGTTGACTGCAGGCACAGTTTCAAGAGTTGACACAGTTGTTCTGTGGAAAGCGTGGTCCTGCTGTTCAGAGTGGTGTCTGATTTTAACCTTAAACAGACCACCTCTACTGCCTCATCAACAGGAATGCACGTAAAGAGTGATGTGACATCAAAAGAGACCATTGTTTCATCAGTCTCCATGATGACATCCCTCACCTTATCCACAAAGTCCATGGTGTTCTGTATGTGGTGTTCTGAGCTGCCAACTAAAGGGATGAGTACAGATGCCAGATATTTGGAAACATTGTAAGTGACCGAGTTAATCATGCTAACAATTGGTCTTAAAGGTACACCTTGTTTGTGGATTTTGGGTAAACCATACAGACTTGGCGTGGCCTCCCCTGGGTACAGTCTGTGGTACAGAATATGGTCAATAGCCTTGTCCTGCTCCAGATGTTTCAGGTAATCTATCAACTTCTTCTTGTAGCCACTTCCTGGATCTCTTTTCAGCGGTTCATAAGTGGTTAAAGCGTAACTCACCTCAAATTTAGCTGATAAACTCCCTCGAATGTGTGTAAAATGTTATATAGCACCATGTCTATGTTAATTTTCATGTTCTTGTGCGTATCTGTTTAAATCGGCAATAGTTGGTCCAAAAACGTGTTTTCGGTAACCCTATGGGTTGAACAGAGGAATTGCACCTTAATTTTCTTATTGGTCTAGGATTCGCACAGTGACGTGTTTTCGCAAGCTTTCATCACAGCCTCTGCTGGGTTAGTATAAAAGGTTCAAGCAGAGCCACTCCCATTGCAGAGATCGTCTCTGCACTCTTCCTTTCTGTCCGCGCGCAGTCACACACTATCGCGGTGCGACAGTCTGTACCATACAAGCACCACTGATCGATATCATTTTCAGATTAGCAACTTATTTATTTTAAGAAAGAACGCACGAGCATGAACTTTCTTATTTTAAGAATACTTTTCACTTCATCAAAATCTAATCAAAACTCCAGCGTTCTAAAAGTATGTGGTTGTATTTGTTTTCTTATTCTGTGAAGGACTGGTGATGCATGAATGCCAAGTTGGTCCAGAGGTAGGGAGCCAGTTTGGAACCCAAAAGACCAGGGTTCGATCCCCGGTCACGGCATACATTGAGATATTATTTTCATTTTTTGTAAGCCTTTTGTTTCGGATAGATCGGGTGAGAATAGATAAATACATCTACATAATAATTCTTTGTTGTTGCTTGTTGTTTATTGCTAATGTAATTTTAACATTCAGAAACAATAACGGTCTCTCATCCTGGCCACACCTCCTCGCTCACCCCCACCCGCCTCCCCTTCCTTTAGGCGGTGTCTGTTGACACTCCCACTTTGTTGCATTTTTTGAAATTTGTCTTGGGGGCGGAGCTACCGTTTCACAGTGGGGTGAGTCGCTCTTTAAAGAGCAACTCCACACCCTGTGGATCGGTAACTCCTCCCCCGAAGCAGTTTGAAAATCTCCCTCAAAATGGGCGTGTCGAGAGTCGAGCAGGGGAGGAGGTTGGGGGTTGTCCTGTGTTCACGCCCCCTCTAGTGGTAAACTCCCACCCCTCCCCAAGTTTAGAGTTCAAAATGGCGGATAGTCACGTCTTCAGTAAGTAAATACCTAAACTTTTACCAAAATAACAGTTGTAAAATGTTGTTGCGTGCATTTAATCACACACACACAGCTTATGCGTATGCTTCTGAACACAGAACACATTAAAAACCTGTGTTTAGCTGCATGGCATGCGGTGTACAGCTGTGTTTTTGTCGTTTGTCACTTTAATTTGCCACATCTTATTACTTAGCACATTACAAAAGTAACGTTTCATAATATTTTATTTTAAAATATTGATTTAATCTACCCTCGTTTTGTTTGACGTTTTGGCTTAATTTTGTTATGCAACCCAGAACACACGTTGTTTTTTTAATTGACTATAAATGAGCACTAAACAGTGGTAAAATCTTTTATTTGGTTTCCAAAGATCCGTGTTTAGAAACGTGTTTGGCTGTCCACTCATTGGCCCTCATGCACGAACCGTTCGTACGCACAGATTTGTTCTTATACTGTGCGTGCGAGTGATTTAGGATCATTTGTGGCATCCAACAATGTTTTCGTATCCTAGGATTTTTTTCAGATACGAACAAAATTTACGTGTGGTCCCGACCTGTCGTATATTTTAGGAGCGTCAGTCTGCTGTCATCCAGACGGCCTTTTCTCCACTAATAACTTTATATTTCGTTATTTAGAAAATATTTTGAGTTTAAAAACAATTAAATGCAACCACACATATTGGTTTAATTAAAGCGGCTTCAACACCCCCCCCCCACGTCCACCACCTTGCGCCACCCGCGCGTGACCCCCCGCGCCACTCATGTCGACCACCGTGTGCCACGCAACGCGCCCCGCGCAACCACGCCACGCGCCCCCACCCCGCGCAACTCATGTCGACCACCGTGTGCCACGCAACGCGCCCGCGCAACCACGCCACGCGCCCCCCCCCGCCACTCATGTCGACCACCGTGTGCCACGCAACGCGCCCCGCGCAACCACGCCACGCGCCACTGTCGTGCCACCCCGTGCCACTGTCGGCACACACACACACACACACACACACACACACAGCGCCGCTGCAGAGACAGGGGAGAAAAAAGCGAAACCAGCTTATTCAGTTGTTTCATGTCATTTTTAATATAAACTGCCTGTTGACTGTGGGCGCTCACTGATGTCATCTGTATTCTGTGTGGGTCTGCGCTCAGATCCGGGGCTGACACTATGATCAAAGGCGAGTCAATTTTAATTCGCCAAACGCGTTTGTGTGTTTTCTGACGCATAAAAGCCGGAATGAATGGACACTTCCTGCTCGCGGTGGCAGGAAACTATATCCTTATATGGTGTTTTGAGGGGTGGGAATTATGTAAATAACCTCCCGCGTGCACGAGCAGGTGAATAGAACAGGTGGGATTCATCATTATTTACACAGCTCATATACACACATTTCCTGACGATAGAAGACTTTGTTGGATCTGACGTGGCATGTTCGTACGAACACTTCGTACGAACAAAAGTAGGAGAAATTTAGGATAAAAATACGAACATTTTCGTGCATGAGGGCCACTGTGTCCATCCAGAGGAGCTGGAGGTGGTGTCCCGTGTGACACGACACAGAACTTTTTTTTGTTTTGAATTAACTTACTGTTAATAAAATGAATCATAAACAACGAGGTTTTGTAATCAATTTGTTTATTTTATTTGTTTTTTCGCATCATGCATGAACCAGGGACACGTTGCAGCAGTGGACCTCACACTCTCTCCATCCCGACCCTGGATATTTGCAGTCCTGAAAAGAGAAAAGATCAAAAGTTTAATCTGAGTAAATGTAACATTTTAATGGAGAAAAATGTTGATTCAAAATTTCACAGTGTCAACAAATCCCCAAATTGTTGGGACAGGTAGCAATTAACAAATAAACAAGAATTAATGTTGCATAAACTTTTTAAAACTTTTTTTATATAATGTCCGCCATAATAAAAGTAATAAATAAAACATGAATACAGTACCTGGTGAATCAGCTCTCATGTCACCTCCAAAGTGACATGTCAACATGTCTCCTTGATGCTTGATGTTTGTGAAACACAGTTCAGATTCCCTGGATGTGGAATGCCTCATGGAAATAAAAAAGAACAACACATGTTAATCACCTTACAAACAAGCATACTTGAGAAACATTAATGTTTTATCACTGTTGATCTGTCAAACAGATGACCCAGTGCAAAATAAATACTGCTGCACAGAGCTGATGACCTTGATACGCATTCAAAAAGTACATATTATTTTATAAAAACCTTTGATCCACAACATTATTTGCAGTAAAATAACACTGTGTCTAAAACATCGTATAGTACAACAGCTAAAATTAGCGCCAGCTAGTGTCCCATTGTTCTGTGACGTTGCTGTCTTCCTTATCCGAGTTCATAAGAGTTCACACACTGCGGTGTTCATAAGAAACACTAGATTTTTAGCATTTAAACACAACTACAACACAAACTAACGTTGATGATCAGCAACAGATGAAAACGCCACAATGTGGGGCCACACCGAAGCAAAGCTGCAGGCCGCAAACACACAGCACATGAAGAAACACGACATATACTCAAAAGATAAAAGATGGAATGGAAAGGTGTAAAATGGGACTCACCTCCAAACGGATTGTAACCTGATGGTGTAAGGGTGGGTGGACAATGAACATCAGTTTGAAGAGCTTTATGGAACATCGTAGCTCTTCTATGCTAATGCTATGTTGCTAATCTCTGATCCAACTCCGCCCTGAGCTCTGCAGGGGGAGTGACCTTCTCGGGGGAGTGGCTCCACATTTATATTCAGGCAGCAGAGCATGTGACGTCAGAGTGTACAAGACACGCCAGAGTGAACAGTCTTGACCAACAAGAAAATCAGTGTGCAGTAATCTCTGTTCAACCCATAGAGCTACCGTAAACACGTTTTTAGACCAAATATTGCCGATTTTAACAAATACGCAAAAATACATGAAAATTAACACAGAAATAGTGCTAGGAAACATTTTAAACACATTCTAGGGAGTTTATCAGCTAAAAAAAGTTACATTTGGGTTTAGTTTCACTTTAAGTCATTAAGGAGTGATATAACTTTCTCATGATAGTCTTTCTGGTTCAAAATCACTGTGCACCTTCCTTTGTCTGCTGGGAGAATCATGATGTTTTTGTCCTTGCTAAGAGTGGTGAGTGCATCCCCCTCTTCTCAACTGATGTTGGAAGGTGGTGGTTTAGCATTATTGAGACAGGCTGAAACTTTGATTCTGAGTTGTTCTGCTTCAAGGACCAGACTTAACTTTTTTAGATTAGACTTTTGCACAGAGTTATACATTCATTTAGACTGGCAACATTTCTGCAAAAATAAGATAAAAGGGCTTCAAGTAAAAAAGCTGCTTTCGACTGGACAATGAAATGTGTGTAGTTTTAACCATTTCAGGTGCAACAGCATTTTTATGGCTTTGTGTGTGAAGGGCTCGTTTTAACTCAAATAAATTCACTTCACTAAAAACAGTCATAAAATAAATCCTGCTCAGTGACTCACTCAGAAATGTGGACGAAGATGTCCTCTCCTCCGTGAGTGGGACGTATGAACCCATGACCCTGAGACCTGGAGAAGTTTTTACACACGCCTTTAAACACAGGACCTGACCTGGCTCTTACTGTCCTGCATGGGGCGGGGAAAGGGGATAAAATCACAAAGATGACAAATATTTGAGTTTTTGTTTAACAAATGTTAAGAAAGATGGATCTGTGTTCGTACTCACGCCGAGTATGTTCGGGTACGTTTGGTGGGCAGTGGACTGGGCAGCTCTCCAGGCTTCATGGGCTTACTTTCCCTCTCCCAAACACGACTGCCTTCTCTCAAGAAGGGGAAGGAGAGCTGCAGGGGCGTGCGTGGAGACGTCAGAGGCCGCAGGGGTTCTGTCGGCAGTGAGGAGCCGGCGTCCGACATCTTGACTCGTTGAAGGTTGGGGCGTTACCGTGGCACAGGGAGAAGTGGAGCGTGGAGGATTACACCTCCTGCATGGCACGAGCGATTGTCTCAGAGAGAAGTCCAGACAGCAGCTTCTTCCAGGTGGTGGAATAAAGTGACCCCACCCTGCAGAGAAGGAGTCAACCACAGAAAGGCTTGGTCAGAAATTTGCTGAACTCTAAGTACTGGTAGTCATTTTGACTGGTTTCATTGCAGATGGTGTAAGAAATATAAAATAAGAACTCAGAAAAAAACTCCAAATTTGATTTAAAATCAACCTCTTCTGGGCTCGACTCAGACGATTCAGTCAAAATGGTTATTAAAATAAAAACACTAGAGAAATAGCACAGGACCCAGCACAGAAGATCAACATCATCAGGTCAGGACTCTGCAGTCTACACTCATCTCCAGGCCAGCTGTCACTCTTTCAGGGCTGAAGATGTTCACATCCTTGTCATCAGCCAACTGGTTGATCCACTGTGAGAGGGTGCTATTTATAAGACTGAGCTGGATACAGCTTCTCAGACTGAGGAAGTCTTTCGGACGAAAGACGAACTGTTTCTACAATTTTTTTTGCTTTGTTCTGTTTTGTTTTTTGAATGTCCAGAGGACCAGACTTAGATTTTTTAGATTTTTCTACCTGGATTATTGAGCATGCATCAGGGTTTGCTGAAAAACAGCTCCGCGACAGTGGACAAAAGGGCAAAATACAAAAAAATGAAATAAATTAATAAAACCTGAAAGATAAAAATGCCCGACTGCAGCATATTCTTATATAAAAAGTATAAACTCCTCATCTTAATGTCTCAGGATGCCGACAGAAGCAGTCGTTCTCAGTGACAGCTGATGAAGGCGTAGCTTTAAATAATTCACACTCTGCCTCAGAGCCTCTTTTTTTTTTAGCTTCCCTTCGAGGCGCCGAGTTGGGCTGCCATGAGTCTTCTGTGGTTGTTTCACACGAGTTCAAACAAAAGTCTGCCAGTTCTGGACTGGAGGAAATGGGAGCTTTCAGGAGCAAAGAGGGAGAACAGGGCCAAGACCAGTTGTGTGTGTGAAACCAGGACACAGGGCCCATCAGCATGAGACACACGTCAGCTCCTTCACGCTGAGAGGCCACGTTCCAGGAGCTACGTTCTCTGTGCTGTGCTGAACGACAGCTGAAGTTTACCAAAGAAGCTGAAACTGAGCTGGTAATGCTAACAGAAGCAGAACGCAGGCTAGATGAAGGCTAAGAAGCAAAAGGACAACTAAAAGAAGCTAAACTAAAACTTAAATGTAGCAAAACATTATCTAAATGCTAAAAGTAGCTGAATGGTATAAGCTAGCTCAAATTTATTTAGCTGCAATCAAAAATAATAACCAAACACTAGTAAAAAAACTAAAAGCAGAAAAATTGTGACAAGCCAAATGGAACAAAATGGTAGCTAAAATAAACAAAAGCTTAGCTAAGAGCTAAAACATAGAGACTAGTTAAATGCTGTAATGAGCATGCTAAAAATAAAAATTAGCCAAAGGGTAGTTAAAAGCTAAAAGTAGCAAAAGGTTTTGGGGCGGCCGTGGCGTAGTGGTAATGGCAGTCGTCCCCCGATCGGAAGGTTGGCGGTTCGAATCCCGGTTCCCCACACCATGTGTCGTTGTGTCCTTGGGCAAGACACTTAACCCCGAGTTGCTCCCGGTAGGACTGGAAAGCACCTTGCATGGTAGTCTGCCGCTACCGGTGTATGAATGTGTGTAGCATTCAATGTGTGTAGCGCTTTGAGATTTTCACTAATGAAAAGCGCGTTATAAATTGAATTCATTATTATTATTATTATTATTATTACTAAGAAGAGCAAAAGGCTAGCTGACAAAATTACATTTAAAAGGAAAAAGTAATATTTGTTGGCTAAATGCCAAAAGTAGCAGAATGGGTGCATAAACAGTAGAGGCTACCTAAAAACAGCTAAATGTTAGCTGAAAGCAAAACGTAGCAAGGATTAATTAAAAAAACAAAACAAGAAGCTAGCTAAAATTAAAAGAAGCAAAAGAGTAGCAAAAAGCTCTGATAAATGCTAAATGTAGCAAAAGGCCAGCTAAAAGCAAAAACTATCAAAATCCTAGCTAAAAGTAGAAGAGAGGTAGCTTAAGGCTAAAAGTGGTAAATGGCTAGCAAAAAGCTAAATGATAACTAATAAGCAAAATGGTTGCCAAAAAAAGCTAAAGGTTATAACTAAAAGTATCATACAAGGTAAAAGCCTCAGGTAGCCGAAGCAGATTTAAAACAGATTAATTATTTAGAAGGAAATGAGGATCTTAATGTATTTCTGTGGAGGCAATGTGTGTTAATAAAGTTAAATATTGTTCAAAGTGCAGAAGTTACAACAGCAGCCGTCTCCTAAAGAGCTGAACATTTTGACACATGGTTCAAATGACACAAAGTGCAGCAGTTTTAAGATGACAATACAGAACAATAAGAGACAGAAGCTGCATTAGCTGTGATTCATTCAGTCAGAGGAGCAGCTAAATAATTCATGGCTGGAAAAATAACTCCTGCAGGCCATTTGTTTCCAGAAGCTTCTCAGCTGTGGAGCATGAAGACAGAAACGAGCCGTCCACCAGACATCTGGTCTCTGCGAGCTGCATCACATCATGGTGGATTTAAATACAACAGAGTGTAGAAAAGATTAATCACTCACCAACAAACGACCGATCTGACGTCAGTCCACATGAAACGCTTTCTGCTTCTTATTTAAGGCCAACGCGGGGTTAGATGCGGGGAAATGTGTGCGAGCGGTGCGTGTCTCAGTGCGGATGCAGCAGCATGGAGGCAACACAGATCACTGATGATGATGAGGAGGAGGTGCAGGGAGGAGGACCACAGTACCTCTTTGTTATCAGCAGGCAGCAGCAGGAGGTTCCTCAGAGCTGTGAGGACAGTCTGCAGCCACTAGGTGGCGACATTGTGCTGCTGATCTGAACGTATGGCAGCATTTTATCATCATCATCATCATCATCATCATCATCATCATCATCATCATCATCAACAGGCCCGCGGACAACTTTAGGGACACACACGTGTGTGTGAAGCAGTGTAAGTAGGGCGAGGCACTGTCCATTTTTTTATTGAGTCAATTCACACGATAATGATCCTGTTAATGTTTGTCAGAGCCAGAGATTATTTATTGTCATTCACACACCACACGTGCCACATGTGGTACAAGAATGACAATATGTACACAGGATCCCAGTTACACCCAATAATAAAATGTAA
Organism: Garcialebias charrua; assembly: GCA_038048925.1. Classification (NCBI taxonomy): domain Eukaryota; kingdom Metazoa; phylum Chordata; class Actinopteri; order Cyprinodontiformes; family Rivulidae; genus Garcialebias; species Garcialebias charrua. The sequence goes on along the minus strand of JBBPBX010012780.1, from coordinate 13,563 downwards.
AATAAAAAACAGTAATAAGATCTAAGATATGAACTAAGAAAAACATGAACTAAATATACAGTAAGCACTAATAGCATAAAGAACGATACAAACAATACGCAGAACAGTAGCACGAACATGAGTCTGTGTGAGCAGATGAGTACGAATGAGCACAGCAACATGAAACAGATCAGCAACATGATGCAATTTTTCATAGATATTCATGAGTCTAACAGCCTCAGGGTAGAAGCTGTTCCTCAGTCTAGTGGTTCTACATTTAATGCTCCTTAACCCCTTCTTGAGGGGAGTGGGGCAAAAAGTGTGTGTGCTGGGTGAGTGGGGTCCTTCATGATGCAGGTGGTCCTCTTCCTGCATCTGGAGGTGTAGATGTCTGTGATGGTGGGGAGGCTGACTCCAACAGACTTCTGTGCAGCCTTCACTACTCTCCGCAAAGCTTTTATTTATTTCTTTTTTTAACTTTAATTTTTTATTTTTTTGCAAAATCAACCAAGTACATGTACAAAGCAAACCAGAGTGAAAAACAAAAAACTCACAAAATAAAAGAAAACAAAAAGAAAGCAAAAGACAAAACAAAAAACAACAGCAATCTGGATTTTTTTCTGTCATCATTTTACAAGTATTCATTCATCAATCAGCTGTATTTACATTGTTGTGTGTGCCACATCGAAATTGGGTCAATTTCTCCAATTGTTTATCATATTTAAGTCCTTTCAATCTAAGATTATTTGTGATTTTTTTTCCATTATTGAAATTTCCTCCACAATCCTCATCCAATCTTCTTGGTGAGGTGGATCTGGCTTCAACCATCTTTATGTTATTGCCTTTTTACTAGCAGCCAAGATTACCTTTGTCAGAAGCATATCTTCTTTCTTCACTACATCCTTTATATTCCCCAAGTACATCACTAGACATGTATTTGGAATTGTATAACCCAAAATTTTAGACAATGTTGACCTTACTTGTTTCCAGTATCCAGTTATTTTTGTACAACTCCAAAAAATATGTGAGTGATTGGCTTCTACTTCTCCAACATTCTTGTAATGTAGGAGTCTGTTTACTTTTAATTTTAGGTGTTGTGAAAAACCTTGTTAGATTTTTCCAACAAAATTCCCTCCATGAGTGTGAATTTGTTGTACTTTGCTGAAATTTACACATTTGGAACCATTCTTCATCTTGTATAGTAATCTTCAGTTCTGTTTCCCATTTCTTTTTCAAATACAGTGTTGTTTCCTCTCTACATTCCCCCAAAGAATCATAAAAAAGCCGAGATGCATGGGTTTGACTTTTTTTTTTGTAAATATGAGTCTATCACTACTCCAATGACACCATAATTTGTGTCAAGTAATTTTAGTTTAATTTGCTTTGTGTAGTAGTCTCTTATTTGTAAATACCTAAAAAAAATCTCTATCTTCTAAATCATATTTTAATTTTAATTCTTGAAAACTCGTTAATTGTCCATTTTTCAAAAGAGTAAAAATTGTAGTGATTCCTTTTATTCCCACTGTTTGAATACTTGATCCATTTGTCCTGGTTTAAACTTGGTATCATACCTGAACCATTTCAGAAGCAGAGCCTTGTCTTTTAAATTATATTTTTCTATCACCGAATACCATGTTTCTAAAGTGAATTTTAGAATTGTATTCATTTTATCATTGAGAGATGATGTCAGCAGTTTGTCAGATATAAGAATTTGAATTTTATACCCTTATATTTCTCTTTTGATTTCTTTCCAACGAGATTCATATTCAGGTCTACACCAACAAGCAAGCGGTCTTAGTTGAGCTGCAATAAAGTAATTTTTCAAGTTAGGCAGGGCCATTCCTCCTTTATTCCTTTGGAGCTGCAAAGTTGTGTATTTTATTCGTGGCTTTCTTCCATTCCATATGAATCTTGAAATCATTTTATCCCACGTTTTGAATCTGCTTTGTGGGACAGGAATTGGAAGTGACTGAAACAAATATAGCAGTCTGGGAAGAATATTCATTTTAATCATTTGTATTTGAGAACTAAAATCTGTTGGCAAGGTATACCACCCATCTAAGTCTTTTTTAATATCACCTTCAATTTTGTTATAATTTACATCAAATGTTGTAGGGAATGTCTTGGTCAAGATTACACTTAGGTATTTAAGAGATTCAGCGTTCCACTTCAATCTATATTTTGTTCTGATTTTCTGAGAGGGCAAATAGTTGAATGATAATATTTGTGTCTTAGATAGATTTATTCTATAGCCGGAATAACGCTCATATGTTTGAAATAAATCCATTAAATTGCAAAGCAGATTTCTGGATTCTGGAGGAAGATCATAACATCATCAGCAAAAAGTCCTATGCGATGCTCTTCTCCTGCTATTGTAACACCCTGTATGTTTGCACTTTGTCTCACTGCTTGTGCAAGAGGCTCAGCATACAAGGCAAAAAGCAAGGGAGATAACACACACCCCTGCTTAGTTCCTCTTTCAAGCTGTATTCTGTTTGATAAGCTGCCATTTACCTTGATTCTGGCTGTAGGTTTATTATATAGTGTTTTTATGCACTGAACCGAGTCATCCTTAAGCCTCAAATTTCCGCCTGGCATTTTTTACTTGTTTTTCACTAGAAAATATGAAGAAAATGTTCTATGGACAAGTGCTTCAGCACATTTGTTCAGAATATTTAGATCTTTCAATATCTGGCATTATTTTACATTATACTTGTTAAAAAACAATTATTAAAACTGTTTAACATCAAGAAAAAACAATAAGCGAAATTAGATTTTAGAGATTTTATGCAAATAAAACACTGCATTTGAACATGAAGTACAGATTTTGCATCACAAATTAACAATTTCAACACTATAGAACATATTTACAATGTTTTTTTTATTCTCACTTATTTTTACAAATAAGAAACAGACTAACAATTCAAATTATTTACAGGCGAATTTCCCCTCCCTACATTTCTCATTATCTTCTACACAAACAAAGTACAAACTGATGAATAGTATATGTTATAGACTTGATATACTATTCCAAAAACAAAATAAAATATAAAAAATGAAATAAAACTATATCCTATTATATGTACCCAGTATAAAACAATTATCCACCAAATAACAGCCCTCATTCATTCAGAAATAAAATTCAAAAAGTTATTAGATTGTTAGATCAAATGTTTTTTCAGCTTTTTCTTCAGAAGAACAAAAAGAAACTTCTCCAAATTCAAATCATCCAGGAATCTCCTTATTGTCTTTTTATTCCTTGATTTGACATAGTTTTATCTGAATCTCTGCTCTGCTGCTCATGTTTTTCCTGCTGCACGCTGCACTCTGTTCGTGCTGAAGACAAAAGACTCGCTTTCCAGGGCGCTTGCAGCTGTGGGAGGGTGATTACCGTAATACCAGCAAAAAGAGCCTAAAAGCGCACTTTTTTTTCTTTCAAACACCGTTTGAATTTTTCTGATAGCACAAACGGTTGCAGAGTTACGGTAATCTAAAAATAGCTTGGGAAAACGTGTGGAAAAAGTATCGTCAGTGATACCTGCAGCTTAAAAGGGTTAAATCCAAAACGTTTTAACACTTCATACAAAAACGTCCAGCTTACACTGTCAAATGCTTTTTCTTGGTCCAAACTAATTAAAACTGACTTAATTTTATTGTTTTGAACATGGTCAATAATGTGGAGTGCTCTCCTTATATTATCTTTGGTTTGACGTCCTTTAATGAAACCGCTTTGATCTACATCGATCAAGTCTGGTAGAAAGGTCTCAAGCCTCTTACTGATAATTGAGGTATATATCTTATAATCCACATTCATTAATGATATGGGCCTGTAGTTCTTGCATTGTTCCTTATCTCCGTCCTGTTTGGGTAAAGGTGTAATAATTGACTCCCTCCATGATGGAGGAGCCATTACATCCTTAAGAGTCTAGTTAAAACATGCACTAAGCAAAGGTTTGAGTTCCTCCTTAAAAACTTTGTAGAATTCAGATGGAAACCCATCACTGCCAGGTGATTTGTTTGTTTTTTGTTTACCTATTGCAGCTTCAATCTCTTTATCTGTGATTTTTGACATAATAAGTTTATTCTGAGCTTCCCCAATATTAGGTAGGTCAAGTGCATCGAGGAATTGTCTGATTGCTTCCTTATCTGCCGCTGGATGTTGAGAGTATAGTTTTGTGTAATATTTTTCAAACTCATTCTCTATTTCATTTGGTTTATAATATAAGTGGTTACTATCCCCATCTCTAATTTTACTTACTATCATGGATTCTTGTTGTTTACGCAGCCTCCTTGCCAACAGCTTAGTTGCTTTTGGTCCCAGTTCATAATAGCTTTGTTTTGCAAATCTAGCTTTCTTCTCAATTTCTTCCCCAAGGATCTCATTAATTTCTTTTCTGATTACGTCTATTTGTTTTAGGATTGAATGACTTCCTGTTTGTTTGTGTTATTCCTCAAGGGATTTAAGGGATTTCACTGGCTACCGGTTCATCTTCGAATCCAATTCAAAATTCTCATGTATGTCTACAAATCGCTGAACAGTCTCGCCCCCGCCTATCTCTCGGATCTGATACACCCATATGTCCCTCCACGTGCTTTGAGGTCAGAGGATCAGGTACTCTTAATAGTTCCAGAAACTCGCCTTAAGCGCAGGGGTGACAGGGCGTTCTCTGTAGCAGGCCCAAGACTCTGGAACGAGTTACCGCTGCTCATCAAACAGGCCCCCTCCCTCTCGGTTTTCAAATCCCGGTTAAAAACTCACTACTACTCCATTGCTTTCAATGCCAGCTGATTTGTATTGGATCGTTTGATTTATGATCTGCAATGTTTTTATGTTTTTCGTGTTGTACTTCATTGTCTGTGTTGCCTGTTGCGTGTTTGTTTGTCCAGCACTTTGGTGTGGACTTGTTCCTGTTTAAAGTGCTTTATAAATAAAATGGTATGGTATGGTATGGTATGGTATATGTAATCATTCTTATACGTTTTTGCGCCGCTGTAAGGGCAATCAACTTTCCCCTCAAAACTGCTTTCAGTGCATCCCAAAGCACGGCTGGATTCACATCTCCTGTATCATTTTATTCAATGAATCATTTGATTTCTTCTTTAATTTGTTTTAAATTATCTTCCTTGTTTAAGATGCTCAAGTTAAGTCTCCATACTGTCTTTATTTTCCTGTTATCAAGATTAATTTTTAGACTAATCATGTTATGGTCTGAAACATCTGCTACTTCAATCTTGCATTCTGTTACATTATGGATTTCTTCAATATTGATCAAAAAGTAGTCAATTCTTGAATACACTTCATGTGGAACTGAGTAGTGTGTGTAGTCCTTCACTTGAGGGTGAAGTGTCCTCCACACATCCACCAGCCCCACTTCTTGTATCATTGCATTCAACAATTTTGTCTTACAGCTCTTACAGTTTTTGACACTAGTTGTGTCCATGCTACGATTCAA
>JBBPBX010012779.1:0-53489 GCA_038048925.1 Garcialebias charrua | reverse complement strand
TGTTGGCACGCGTCTTGCGCAGCATGGCATTTATTGTCCATCCATCTCGGTAACGCAGACTATTCCTTGACCACCTCCTGTCCGTGCTGCGGCGAGACGTTTCTTTGAAGCCATTTTCAGATCAAACCATTTATTCTTGATTTCTGATACTGTACGACCCACGGGAGACACAACATATGCACTACAATATTAATATGAAGTTAACTGTAGTTTCGAGACATTTTAAAATGCTTCTGTTCAAAAACACATCCGACACTTGCGGGGGGTGGGGGGTAGCGGTGCGCCACAGCTCTTCTGAATAAGTGAAACTACACAGTTGTTTACACTAAAATTAAAAATATTTGACCATCCGACACTTGCGGGGGTGGTGGGGGGGGGGGGTAGCGGTGCGCCACAGCGCGACTGAGAGCAGAATCTCCGAACGCGTGAAGTTCTTTTTTACTTCTTGATTTTGAATGAATGGACACTTCCTGCTGTCAAAAGGCAGGAAACGTGGCCTTATATGGTGTTTTGAGGGGTGGGAATTATGTAAATGACCTCTCCGCGAGCACGCGCAGGTGAATAGAACAGGTGGGATTCATTACATTTACGCAGCTCGTTTACACACGTTTCCTGTGGATAGGAGAGTTTGTTGGATCTGACGTGGCATGTTCGTACGAACGCTTCGTACGAACAAAAGTAGGAGAAATTTAGGATAAAAATACGAACATGTTCGTGCATGAGGGCCATTGTTTAGAATATTGCAAGAGTGGGGGAAGGGTTTAAAACGCCTTTACATCTTTGCCACCTGCAAGCGCTCTTTGCTACGCCCACTTCCATGCGTTGCACGCAGAACAGCTGATCAGCTGCAGCAGGAAGTTTATCCTGCTGTAAGCAGGTACTAAATATTTTTAAATAATTTATTTTAAATAAAATTTCCATGCCCATCGGGTGGCATTGTGTGTCATGTCCAATTTTATTTTGAAAAATTGCGATAGAGCGAGTCCGCGATAAACAAGTTCAATTACAAGGAGGGTTCGGTTTGGTTAATTTTCGGTACAAAAAAAAGACAAAATAAAGACTTACAAAATGTTTATTTTGAAAATGTGTCCAAGTAAACAATATGTTTGTATAAAAATAAATAAAAGCGACCCATTTGGATGATATTTTAAATAAACAGCACTCTTTACAATAAATAAACTATACTAACAATAATAAAAATCTTAATAAATACAATAACAGTCAGAACCAGAACAATAAGCAGCAACAGACTGTTTACAATCTAACTAATCAAGTTTTAAGTTTTTGTCCAAAAAGACCAACTTGTCCACATTTTCTGTCAAAAGCACAGATCTAGTTGCAGTGAATATCTCCAGTGGTGGAGAAAATCATCTCAGTAACAACAGTAGCAGCAGTGTGGCTGTATTTGTCCTCATTACTCACAACAACCTCTTCTTGGACCTGCTCCTCCAGGTGGGACAGGTCCCTGGAAAAGTACAGAGTTCACTCATCACACACTTCTTAGCTGCAGGTGATCTCTGGTGGATGTCCCTGAAGAGGAAGAAGACAGCTGCTATCTCCGTCCCAGACTGGAAATGAAACACAAAGATGTACAAAAACAAAACAAGAATAATAAGTTAATAAGATTATAATTTTAAATTAAAAATGTTAATTAAATAATAATAATAAAAAAACTATACCTCTTCTTGAACGGTTGAGGTGGTTGAATCTCTCGGTCATCATCATCATCATCAGGGCAGGACTTTAATCTGGTCCAGATCTTGTTGACAATATCAGTTTTAGTTTTTTCATAAAGTGTTGAATGGTAAATGGAGCTTGGTAAATGGAGCTTATTTATATAGCGCTTTCTAGCCCCCTGTGAGGAGCCCCAAAGCGCTTTACAATACCAGCCATCCACCCATTCATTCACACATTCATACACCGGTAGTGGTAGCCTGCCTTGCAAGGCGCCATCCAGACCTACCGGGAGCAACTCAGGGTTAAGTGTCTTGCCCAGGGACACAACGACACATGGTGGGTGGATGCGGGATCTTGAACTTTTTGTCTGAAGTGTTGACGTGATGGATGTTGTACCAAGGCTCAAGAACTTTAAAGCCTGTGCATCAACAACATTCAGACATAGATCCAAAGCTTTAAAAACTCCTACAAATTGTGTTATTGATCTGGACTGATCTGATTTACCTGATGAAGTTTGTTTAAATGCTGCTGCTGTTCGGTGTTTGCAACAAGCTGCTTTTCTTGCTTGTATAAGAGACGTTCACATTTGGGTGATGTCGTTTCAAGTCCATTAACACGTTAGACGTGTTGCTGCTGCAGATCTAATCTCCGTGAAACAAACGTCCACACACAGCTTTGGATTTGCACTTGTCTTTTAACAAGAAAGCCACAATGTTCCCAAACAGGAGACCAAAACGAGATGCTAGGCTGCAAAATGCTACGCGTGCTGCAAGATAATAGCGCCGTGCTCAAACACGCCTAGGAATTTTAGTTGCGCGGCATATATTCTCCCGTTAATAAAATTGAATGAGTGAAAAAATAACCGAAACGGTACGCAGGTGGACCGAACCGAACGTGCCGTACCGAAACGGTTCGGTACACCCACGTGTACGTTACAACACTAATATACTGTACACACACTAAAATAAACTACTAACTAATGAACTTACTACTACTATCTTACGACTACGGTACTTACTACTACTACTACTGTATTACTGTCCCTACTTGGCAGTTTTTCACTTATCGCGGGGCTTCAGGGAACAGATCCCCTGCACTAAACGAGGGACTACTGTATTACCAGTTAAAACAAATCCGTGGATTTGTTTTCAAACAAATAGTTGAATTCATTATCTCCCGCCACAGAAAGGCAAAATGTGGGCGATTGTCTCTACATCACAGTGCCTTGTGATTATGGTTAGATTTATTTGGACCGCTCTGTGTTTGACAGGATCCAGTGACGGGTCTTCTGCCGGGCAGCACGGATCAGCCGGACGCCTGGGTCAGAGACAATGTTTACAGCATTGTGTCCGTGTGGGCCCTCAGTCTGGCCTACAGGAAGAACGCTGACAGGGACGAAGACAAGGCCAAGGCCTATGAGCTGGAGCAGGTCGGCGTGTGTCTCTATGCTTATACTTTAACTTTTGTGTTTACTTAGATGTCATTATAAATGGGAAACCTCATGGATGTTATTTATTGTACCCTTGGAGACAAATTATGGACTGGATCTTAAATTTGTCTGCAAGAAGCAGGATGTTTATTATCCTTAAGATTTGATCAATATCTCTGTGTAGAGTGTGGTGAAGCTGATGAGAGGGCTCCTTCAGTGCATGATGAGGCAGGTAAGTTGAGAAAACTTTTATTGTTCTTGATGTTACCTCAGTGCCTCTCTCGGTGCAAGGAAGATTGAAGCCTACCGGTAATTTAAAAAAAAAGTTAAGTCCAGCAAGCAGGCAGTTTGTGCAGTTAATTGCAGCAAAGATTTTTTGATGAAAATTGGTATTTGATGAAAATTGGTATTGCAGGTTATTTATTTATAACCCTTTCACACTGGATGACAACTCTGCTAGGATCGGACACAAAATCAGCCAGAATGTGTTGGCAAAGTCTTCAAATGTGTGTTGTGTTGCGATCAGTTTAGGTTTTGGAAATAGAATAAACTGTGTTACATACTTAAAACGCCCATGGTAACATTGAAATGCATGTTCTCCACTGACAAATGTTTAACCATTTTTTCCAAAAAATTTTACGAAATCCCTATGACCGCAAAGTGTTCGTAATGCAAAACCCTGACAATGTTGTTGGAGGAAAAGGGGGTGGAGCTCCTGCAGGTAAGGGGCGTTTCACTTTGGGACAAATTGTGATCGCTGGTCAGTTGGTGACGAGCCTACTTGACTGATTGACAGATGGCGTCATGTCAGTTCCCTTTACATTAGAGAACTTTTCCTAATTTGCTGCTTGTTCAGTCACGTTCAGATGGTTGTGTAAGTTAAATTCAATTCAGTTTTTTTATATAGCACCAAATCACAACAGAAGTCATCTCAGGGCACTGAACAGGCTTGTAAATATTCAGGTTAGCTAAAGCTAGCTTAATACTAATCGTCCCATATTTGGCTGTTAAATAAATGTTGCCTCCCCTATAGACGTGATTTGTTTAATAATTTTATGAATATTTGATACATGTCACACACATCCACACACAAGTGTAAGAATGACCTAAATAAAACTCAGGAAATATTAACACAGAAAAGCTAAACTGTTGTGGTGGCAGTTCCCAGCTATGTTCCAACAATTTATTCACTCGTATGTACATTTATTATTATTGATTCTTTAATTAAAGCTGCACTATGTAACTTTGTAATGCAGTCTGTAACTTTTCTAACAATATATTTTTAACATATTTCTTCACTCTCTCACTATCTACTGGCAGACTGATGTTAGACAAAGTAATCTCTGAAAAAAACTATAGTCCCCTTGCTTCTCTATCAGCATTTATAAAAACACTAAAAACACAGAGTGACCCACCGTTAACCAGCCAATAAAAACAGAGTTTGTAATCAGCCAATAAAAACAGAGCTTGAATTTGAATTTCAGGAGGGGTCAGAATGCTTTGCCTGTTGAAAATTTTTCTAAGTTCTGCACTCTACAGAAAGTTACACACAGCACCTTTAAAGACGAGTTGTAAAAGTTTATGTGTGTATCAGATAAATTAGTCCTCAGTGTCACTATAGCCCTTAGACTCAAAAAGGTTGGTGACCCATGTTACCAACCTTTTTGGCAGAGGGACACTTGAGTTTAAATGTCTTATTTAATATCACTACAGTGGTGTGTGTTGTGATGTATCTGGTACGTCAGATCAGATGAAATGTCCAGTCAGTAACTGTTATCCAACAAGGAGATCATTTAAATTAAAGTTTCATTTCTATTGTGGTTTGACTGCTGTATTTTTAAACCTACTTAACACAAAATTAATGTCATTCAGCTGTGAGGATGGAGAGAAGGAAGAAAAGATGACAGAGGAATCAGGACAGACTGGGGAAGGCATGTTTGAACAGAAACATTCAAAATAAGTTAACAGAAACATTTTTATTTAAAAAATAATAATTTAAGACTATTTATCTGTGTAGGTTGGGGAGAGTGTTGTGGGGTTGTCATCAAATGTGAAGAGGGCCTTGTACTTTTATTGATACACCTCCAGAGTGAGATAATTTAAATTTTTAACTTAAAAAACCCCCACACTCATTCTTTCAGTTTTTGGAAGAAGGAACAAATACAAATAGCACCATCATGAAAGCAACTTTCAATGAAAAACTCATTTTTAACATACTGTAGTATTAGTCATTATGGTGTCTTTATTTTATATTTTATTACTGTTCCAGTTTTTAAATTGTAATTATCTATCTAGGCATATAAATCAGCCTCTCCATCATCTTTATCCACTCCTTTTACAGCTAGACAAGGTGGAGAAGTTTAAATACAGCCGAAGTACCTCAGACTCACTGCATGCCAAGTACAACACCAAGACGTGTGCCATCGTTGTCGGGGATGACCAGTGGGGTCACCTGCAGGTCGACGCCACCTCTCTCTTCCTGCTCTTCCTCGCTCAAATGACGGCCTCTGGTATGAGAGAACCTGTTTTGATATACAGTATATGACTTTTTTAGCATTGCTAACTGAGTCTAAGTCACTTTCCATTCCAGGTCTACATATTATCTACACCCAAGATGAAGTGGATGTAGTGCAGAATCTCATGTTTTACATTGAGGCAGCTTATAAAGTCGCGGTAAGATCTACTATAATGTTCTTTTATCAATGACTGAAATAGTCTGTTATGACTTTTTAAAGTGGTTATGTAAAAATTTCTCTGTCTGTTTTTTTTCTGGTTATCCACAGGATTATGGGATGTGGGAGAGAGGAGATAAAACCAACCAGGGTATCACCGAGATTAATGCCAGCTCCATTGGCACAGCCAAGGTTAACACAGAAGCATGCAGTAAACTATTTGACTTCAAAGTTCTTCTTACCTTAGTGTCACTGACATGATTTTTTTACTATTCATAAAATTACTCAAAATATATATATATTATCATTTAAATATGTTCGTTTTTGCAAACAAAATGATAAATCAATTTAATATTGCTTTAAAAGTGATTTTAAACTTCAAGCTGTGTTTATTCATGGGAAATCCGATTACACGCGAATGCACCATCTGTGACGTAAAACCGGGCAGAGCTCTGGGCTTATCAGTGCGCGTGTGTAAGCAGCTCCACATGAAGGTAAGTCTGATACTGTACAGCATCAGACCTAAATTAGATCCTGTTGTTTCTTGTTCCATAACCCAAACTATTTTCTGCTTCCCAAAATGAAGACAAATAGCTCAAATCTTCACATACATGTAGATTTCTAAATTCGTCGGGTTTTAAATTGTCCGCTATTAAAGAGACCAGAGCCCTCTGCCCGATTTTACGTCACAGATGGTGTGTTCGCGTGTAATCGGATTTCCCATGAATAAACACGGCTTGAAGTTTAAAATCACTTTTAAAGCAAAATTAAATTAATTTTTCATTTTGTTTGCAAAAACAAACATATTTAAATGATAATATATATATATATATATTTTGAGTAATTTTATGAATAGTAAAAAAATCATGTCAGTGACACTTTAAAGTTTTTATGTTGCTACCGATGATAGCTGCCTCTTTAGAATCTCTAAACTGTGGGGTACCTCAGGGGTCTATACTTGGACCAGTTTTATTTTCTCCATATACAGTACAGTATGCTGTCTTTGGGCCACCTTATACAGTACTTGATTTGTACATGTATTGTGTTTTATGGATGCTCTGCCGATGATACTCATATTTACTTGTACTTTAATGCCAGGGATCTTACGGATGTTATAGTTTTACATAACTCCTTGGCAGAGATCAGAAACAAGATTTAAAAAAAAAATCTAAACTGGCATTATTGTGCCCAGATTTTTGCCACAAATCAAGTTTCAGGTTGCATTCTCTTGGCTCTTTAGATGGTCACTCAAAATCATTTTGTAAAGATTTACTGGTCATTGTGGACCACCAATTTGAGAAAGTCCTTTATTGCTCAGTTTAATTGTTTCTGAAATATGCCTTCTGTTATCAGCATTTTAAAACTGTAATTTCAGTTTTTTTCATTGTTACGCCTAAACTATTGTCACTCCCTCTACTTCTGTTTAATCTTCTCGGATGAAACGGTTAGTTTTGCTCTCACGTTACTCCAATCCTTTCTTTCCTCTCTACACTGGTTTTTGTTCACTTTCAGTAATGGTTTTAATATTCCTCTTCTTGTCTATAAAACCATAAACAAACTGGCTTTTGCTTACATCAGTGAATTTTTACCCCTTAACACACCCTCAGATCTTCTGATCAAGGTTTTCTAGTATTTTCTTGTTCTTAATTGAAAAGAAAAAGGGACTGTGTGTGTTATTCACATGTTCCAGACCATTTGAACCTATTTTTGTCTTGGAGTCACTGTCACAAGCATTTTTTAATGTTTTAATTGTTTGTTTGTTGTATATAGTTGCTTTTACCTATTTCTTTGACATGACTTTGTTAGTTGTGTTTTAAAAAGTGTGTCTTAAATAAAAGTCAGAATGTTAAAAGGTTCAGGTTGGTGGTTGGGAGCAGCCTGAATGAAAGCCAAGCTTCTGAGCTGGGAAACGGAACAGGTGGCCCAGTTAGAATCTCTGGCATGGTGGGTAACGCTCAGTCACTGCTGAGGCCTTTACTTTGACATTTAGACGACCCAGACCGTCCGAACGGACTCTGGATCAGATGAGCCGTCTTTGTTTCGGTGGTGAAACATTAGCAGCCGTAACGCTTCTTGGTGTCAGTGTGAACAAACTGAAACAGAAGCGTTAGTTTAAAAAATACATCTCTTTAACATAAAAGGCTGTGTTTGTAGTTTTATTTTAGTGTTATTTTTGTATAAATCTTTATCTTTTAGTTAAAAGTGGGACTGTAAACCGATTATAGATCGTCTTTAGGCTTTAACGTACTGTAGTTTTGGTCCGACCCTGCTACTGCCTCTGTATGTCCTTGACTGAGCAGGAGGCGTCATGTTCTCTGTGGTCATCTGAGAATGGCCTCTCACTCAGAAATAACGCAGCACTCAAAGTGCTCACTGCAGTAAACACACTCACACAGTTTAATTTAAGATGTTGGGGACTGCCATCACTGCAGGACATTCCCAACTCTGCTAATCATACCCGTATGTATTTGTTGGGATTTATAATGTTGGTCCTCGTTAACCTGAACATACACTTCATTTAATGTAGTATTCTGTGTTTTAAATACTGAAATGCAGTAATCTACGGTAGTTAATGTGCTTCACTCAGTTATACTCAACTTTGACACGCCCTTTAAATTTAAATCATTCATTCAAAGTTGTGTAAAAAAAAATAATAATGTGCCAAACACGTCTTTAGCAGCAGTAACCATCAGAAATTGTCTTCTGTATGACATTATATTCAAATTTCCCCCTGGGATTAATAAAGTATCCATCCATCCATCCATCCATCCTACCTACCCATCTACTTACTTACCTATCTATCCATCCATCTATCCATCCTATCTATCATCTATCCATCCTATCTATCCTACCTACATACCTACCTATCCTACTTATCCTTCCTACCTACCTATCCTACTTATCCTTCCTACCTACCTATCCTACTTATCCTACCTACCTACCTACCTACCTACCTACCTACCTACCTACCTACCTACCTACCTACCTACCTAATAATAATAATCATTTTATTTAAAAGCGCCTTTCAGGACACCCAAGGACACTTAACAAACCAATACAGTTCAAACATTATCAGCGACAAATTGAAATATAAAATACATAAAGATTATAAAATGCAAAATAATAAAAATACATTTAGTAAAGTTAATGATAAGCTAGTCTAAAGAGATGTGTTTTCAGGGCTGTCTTGAACAGAGAAAGGGAGGTGGTGTTTCGAAGGTCTGGCGGTAGAGCGTTCCAGAGGTGAGGGGCAGAGCAGGTGAAGGCCCTGCTCCCCATGGTGGAGAGGCGGGCAGAGGGTACGTGGAGATGTACCCAGTTACCCAGGAAGAGGTGTGTCCTTCGAGGCTTGATGTTGCTGAGGAGTTCCATCTCTCATCTTGTCCGACAAAATGGTTTCAGTTCGAACGTAAAGAGTACCATGAAATTTTGAACTACCTACCTACCTACCTACCTACCTACCTACCTACCTACCTACCTACCTACCTACCTACCTACCTATCAATCATCTATCTATCCTACTTATTCTACCTACCTATCCTACTTATCATATCCACCTACCTATCTTACCCATCAATCTGTCTATGCTACCTACCTACCTATCCATCTATGTATCCTACCTACCTACCTATCCTGTGGTCTATCCTACCTATTCTACCTAGTACCTACCCATCCATTCCTACCTACCCACCTATCCAGCTATTCATCCTACCTACCTAGCTGTCCATCCATTCATCCATCCATCCATCCAAGTTCATCCACAACATTTCAGTTTAAGATTTGGACTTTGGATATTTTTAAAGTGTCACTGACATGATTTTTTTTTACTATGCATAAAATTGCTCAAAATATATATCTTTTATCATTTAAATATGTTCGTTTTTGCAAACAAAATGATAAATCAATTTAATTTTGCTTTAAAAGTGATTTTAAACTTTGCGCCGTGTTTATTCATGGGAAATCCGATTACCGGTACACGTGAATGCAACATCTGTGACATAAAATCGGGCAGAGGGCTACGTCTCTTTAATAGCGGACAATTTATAACCCGACAAATTTAGAAATCTAAGTTAAGATTTGAGCTATTTGTCTTCAGTTTGGGAAGCAGAAAGTTAGATGAACAAGAAACAGCAGGTTCTAATTTAGGTCTGCACCCGTATTTATTTGAGTTTTACCTTTTCAGGAAGCGAGGGGGCTCCGGGGGGGGCAGCTTTATTTATTCCATTCTAGACGAAGTATTTCTTCTTTTGGGAAAGTGAAAAGGCTCACTTGTTCACTGATGATATTAGAACACCCAAATGCGACACAACGTAACAGCATTTTTCAAGTAAAAAAAAAAAAAGCGATCTCCAGGCGAGCTCCAGACACGCAGACTGCCTCTGCCCGATTTTACGTCACAGATGTTGCATTCGCGTGTAATCGGATTTCCCATGAATAAACATGGCGCGAAGTTTAAAATCACTTTAAAAGCAAAATTAAATTGATTTATCATTTTGTTTGCAAAAACAAAGATATATATTTTGAGCAATTTTATGCATAGTAAAAAAATCATGTCCGTGACGCTTTAACATTACATTTTTATTACTTGTCTTACATTTTGCTGCATACAGTATTTGCTACTAGTGTTTTTTGTCGTTGTTTAATCTCTGACATATGTCCTCTTGTTAGACATTTTTAGTATACAGAAAGGTTCATGGTGGATTGATTAAAAGTGCCAACAAACAACTCAAATCATCAGTCCTCCTCTACCGTGCCTGACTGTTAGTTGTTTGAACTTTTCTGAAAACTGGAAGGATGGACTTAGTTTTTACACCTTGGTAGCTTGTTTTTTGTTAAATAATTAATGATGCAGTAACATCTGTCTGTCAGACTGCCATGTCTTTTTGTTCACATATTATTGCTGTTTGTCCTCCAGGCAGCACTGGAGGCACTGGATGAACTCAACCTGTTTGGAGCAAAAGGAGGACCTGGGTCTGTGGTCCATGCTCTAGCTGATGATATACAGCACTGTCAGGTACATACATGTGCATACGAACATTTAAAATAATTTGCAGCATCTTTGATCCTGAAACCAAAGTTCTGTTTCTTTCTTCTCTCCACCATCAGTCCATCCTGACGTCCATGTTGCCTAGAGCATCCATCTCTAAAGAGGTGGACGCTGGAGTCCTGGCCATCCTCACCTACCCCGCCTTCGCTGTAGAGGACATGAACATCGTCAACACGACCAAGGAGGAGATCATCTCCAAACTGCAGGTAAAAGGCAGCGTCTGAACCCACATCTTCAAAAACTTACATAGTTTGACATATTACTTTTTAAAATCATTAACGCTGCAGAAAAGTGGGCAATAATGTTTTTGTGTGTGTGTTTATGTACGGTATATGTCTGTTAGTAAAATATCTCATGAACCACTAAATGGATTTCAACATAAGTCAGAAAGTAATTCTTGGATGAACATCTACCTCTGAATTAACCTTCAAAATGTCTCATTAGGGGGGAAAAAAGTCAACCACACATTTATTTTATTATTTATTTGTGATTATTTTTGGTGCCCTCGGTAAACATGATTGTACTCAAAGTCTAAAAATGCAAAAAACTTTTTTTTCCCCTTTTGTTAGAACTGTTTTAAATTTTCCCATAAACTCCCAGTAACATTACAGTACTACCCTCTAGGGGTCCTGAGGGGAAAAGTTGACTATCAAAATCCATTATGAATGGATTTTTAATCCAATATTTATCATAAAATACTACATTCTTTTTTAGTAAGGTTTTTTTATTTGACCTCTGTCTTTGTGCTTTTGATTTCTTTATTACTTTGCTAGATGATGCTTTGCTTTTCATATTTGTGACACTGTAAAAATTGTCGACGGGGTCCACAGTTACCGAGGTGTGTCCTTCGAGGCTTGATGTTGCTGAGGAGTTCCATCTCTCATCTTGTCCGACAAAATGGTTTCAGTTCGAACATAAAGAGCACCATGAAATTTTGAAATAACATATTTTCCCCCTAAAATGATACATTCTCTCAGTTTAAACTTTTGATTTGTGATTTGTGTTCTATTCTGAATAAAATATTAGATGTTGGCACCTCCACATTATTGCATTCAGTATTTATTCACAATTTGTTTAGTGTTCCAACTTTTTTGGAATCCGGTTTGTAGCATTTTTCACACAAAGCTTTTAATAAAAAATCAGTAAAGTTCTCAGCTTTTTTTTTTGCTGAGAAAATCAACTTTTTGGACAAAGGCACAGCTTTCAACCATGAATTTTGGAGCTTCAACAAGACAGAGGTTTATTCCTGAGGTCGGCCTGTTAGCTTAGCTCGTAGCTTAGCTTCTCAGCTTGGCTGCTTTTAACTATCCAAAAAGCATTTTGGATAGTTAAAATGGATTTTAAAAAGAGAAAGGGAGGGGTCAGAGAAGAGTACAGGTAGTCCTCGACTTACGACAGAGATCCGTTCCTACGCGTCATCGTAAACCGAATTTCGACGTAAGTCGGAACATACGTACATACTGCACCTTATACGTACAGTACTGTATTTTACCAAGCACTTAGCCTATCCTAACACAGTACCTTACATAAATATTAAAAAACAGACATTTGGGAGCCATAATGAAGGAAAAAAAGAGTTAATTTCCTACTGGGATGCTGGTGAAACCTTTCCTCCGTCCGTCCTCCGTATTCTCCATTCGTTTACGACGTAAACCGCCGTCCAGCTCAGTCCATCCTCCGTATTCGTTTACGACGTAAAACCGCGTTCACAGTACAGTTTTGATTTGTTTTTTGAATGTCCAGAGGAGCAGACTTAGCTTTTTTTAGAGAGTACAGGGCAGAATTCCTCCGCAGCTACGTTTACTACATAAAACCGGAAACTGCATAATTCGGCTTTTCAAAATAAATGTTCAAAATACATATATACCGGTATATATACTGTATACAATGTGTCGTAACTCGAGACCGTCTTAAGTCGAGGACTACCTGTATTGGAGTTTAGCTTTTAGTCATCCAGTATCTTCAGTAGAAAGAGAGACATTGAGATACAATAAAACTGTTAAATGAAAATGATATTGATAATTTTCATTTATCATATGATTAATTGATTTATTGTTTAATGCAACAGGCCTACTTCGCACTGACTGCTCAAATGACCACTGGGACTACTGACTCTTCACAATTTCTCTATTTCTTCTTTCAGCCCTGATATTTCTGAGCTTGTGTTCCTTCTTCCAGATGTTACAGTATCTTGGAATTGCTACATCTATCACCACTGCCTTCTCTTATTTGTTGACCACATTTAGTGGCGTCTCCCACTTTGACTGTGGGACCTCCAGTCCATACTCGGCACAGATGTTCCTGTATGAAAATTAAAAAAGTTATTTAAATTAGATTTTTTTCCCCCCCAAGTTTTCAAAGCTTGACAAGTTTATTGTGGAAATAAATATTTTCAATATATATTTTTATGCAGTTACGTAAGGTGGTTGATTTTCTTTTCTATCTCCAAGGAACACGTTTGTCCTTGAACTCATTATAAATTAAAGGACCTTCTGTTAGGAGTCATCCTGATTCAAGATGGTCACCACAGCTCATTGACCTTCACAAACGCAAAAAATGGTTTAAACTTTGTTTGATAGCTAATGGGCTAAAATTAGGAGTGGTAGAAGCTGAGAGTCGTACCCAACATGTACTCTGGGTGTCAAACGGGGGCCAACGTTGAAAGCATGGTCCAAACCTTATTTAGTTGATACATTAACTCAAGTCAGATGCATGACATTTTTATTTGCTTGCAGGTTCCTCAACAAGAGTTTAATCTGTCTTTTATTTTCTCCAATGCTCTTTCCACATCAGAATCAAAGATTACTGAACAAAAACTTTTTTCTTAAAAAAATTCTTAAATGTTTGCCAGCTGGCATGAGAAGTCTGTACTAAATGAAGATTTTAGAGTTTATTGGGCAGAATGAGAAGTGATAAAAAAAATTACATCTAAAATATAATCTTAAAGGGCCAGATAAAAAGTTAACAAGGGTCAGATTTGTCCTGCGGGCCTTGAGTTTTACACGTGCTCTAAGCACTAGGTGAATGCAGAAGATGAGATCATATAAAATGTGATTTTCAAGGTTTGTCCAAAGCAGTTTTTGTAAACACAAGTTATTTTAGCTTTAAAATTCTCTTTTTTACTAAAACACTGAAAGCACATGAGCTGGTTCATGTGTGTTTTGCTGTTTGTGTTCAGGGTCGATATGGCTGCTGCAGGTTTCTTAGAGATGGACACAAAACTCCTAAAGAGGTAAAAACACATAAAACATGTGCAGTGCCACTTTGTTTCAGTGTTTCCTTTTATTTATAATTTATTTATATATCAATTTGAAATGGAAAGGCTTGTTATTCTTGTAAATTGTGTCACTTTTTTATGATTTTACTATCGGCTCAGTACAAACGAGTTATTTTTCTTTGTGTTTCCAGAGACTGTGCTTCGTGTTGCATCTTGAATTTTTATGGGCTGTTTGGGGGAAAATGAGCTCATTAAAAGGTTTAAACTCTAGTAAACTGAGGCAGCAATAAAAAGCAAGATGCTGACTGAATACTGAAAGGCTCCGTTTCAAAGCACTGAGTGTCAGGAAAACTTGGAATAAGCCTTTACGTAAATAAGCTAAAGCGAAGTCTATAATCATGGTTAAGATAGGAAACTGCTTTCTTCTTAAGAAAAAAAAAAATCAAAAGCTGTTTATTACTTAATCTGCCCATAAAGATATGATTTCAGGTGTGTGCAAGCAGCTCTCAATTTTTTAAAATTTGCTCAAATGATCCAAAACTCTTTTTGTCCTCTTGTTAAAGCCCACACGAAGTTAAAACATGCATTTATCTAATCTCTTACGGTTCACATTACCGTATATTTCTGCCTATAAGTTGCAGTTTTTTTGCATAATTTTCATGCCCTGTGACTTAAAGGCTGAAGTTACATCTTTTCCATTTTATTGTTGGATGTAACTTGGACCCTGTGTACATAATCTCGTTTCATCACATGTACCACATGTGATGAAAATGATAATAAAGACTCTCTGACTCTGACATATTTATAGATTTTTTTCCCATATTTAGAAACCAATTTTGGGCTGAGATGTGACCGTTTTCATTCATTCTGACTGGAAAAAAAATTGAGCCATACCACTTTCAGCCACTTGAAAGCAGCAGAGTAGTAATAGAAGTATGGCATACCGTTGTATCATGTAATAGGCAAATGTGGCTATAATGACAAATTCAAAAAAGTTCAAGACAAAAACGACCGGACTTTATTATACTTTATACAGTACTTTATTGTATTTTTCTTGAACTTTTTCGAATTTACCATGTCCTAGATGACTGAGAATCTTCAACAGCTTTTAATGACTCAATCAGCCTGCCACAGACCCACCTTCACTCTCCTCGCTGCTTGGAACCGTGGAACCAGATGCACCACCCTGGCAAAATGCAGCTAATTTGACCATTAAAGTGCATTTATTAAGCAAATGTTAGACTAAGACACACCTTTGCTATAATTTCAAGCAAACAAATAATTGTTTTTTAAGTGTTTGTCTTGTTAAATTTGCACAGCGGCTCGTCGCATGCACACATTTACTTGCGCGTTTTGGCTTTTGAAATACAGCTGCTCGCTTCACTCAGCTGGTGCAAGTGGAGAAACACTGGAGAACTAGTGAATTCATCTGCGATAGATGGATGGATGGATGGATGGATGGCAGGCAGGCAGGCAGCCCATTAAAGTGTGTTTATTAAGGACAAGTTAAACTGAGACACACCTTTGCTATAATGTCAAGCAAACAAACAATTGTTTTAAAGTTTTAATCTTGTTAAATTTCTAAGACTTGCAACAGCGGCTCTGGCTGCTATGTATGGATGAATGGCGCCGTACCACTCAGGCCAAATTAAGCTGTTTTGACCATTAAATAAATGCGACAGGCCTGTGGTGACACATAAATGTGATTTATACGCCAAAGCGACTTACATATGTTTTTTTACTCTTCTTGATGCTTTTTTAACTGATGTGGCTTATACACTGGAAAATATGGTACATAGAACACACTTCAAAATATCCAGAGTATCACTTTATTATTTTAGATGCATCGTTCCAAACTTCATCTGTTCGTTAAAGAGGACAACAGCGAAGGTCTTTGGACCATTTACAGATGCACTCTTGCACACATTGATGTGATTTGTGTTTCTGCCTCTCTAAAGGATCCAAACCGGTTGTATTATGAGTCTGCAGAGCTGAAGCTGTTCGAGAATATTGAGTGTGAGTGGCCTCTGTTCTGGACGTACTTAATTTTGGATGGAATATTCAGCAAAAGTCAGGAACAGGTAAGTTCCACTTGAACTCATCTCCTTGTTTCAGTCCATGGCAGTACATCCAGCTAGAGTGAAAACGTTGGTTACGTATTGTAACCCCAGATTCTATGAGTGTAAGCAGAACCCAAATAGCGACAGCCTTTAAAGGGTGTAGCTTACACGAAATAGAACAACAGCAAATAATGCATCACACCTTTACTGTTCATCATTTGTGTACATGAAATGCACACTGAGATCCTGTTTGTTCCTCATACGCCATTTTATGCTGCTTTCCTGCTATTGCAAACCTGATCCTATTGCTAGGTCCTAATCCTGGAGATGATTGTCTTTTGGGTCTTGTGCCATGTATGTTTTTTTCAATATTTAACATTATTTGAGCTCTGTTAGGGTACATTGGGAGAAGTTGAACAGTTTGGATTTGGTCCAATACTGCCCCCCTTCTGACAACTTTTTAATGAAGGTTCTGCAGATTAATGGCGCTTTGCCACTGTCTCATCTCTCATCGGTTCTCCACAACACCACACCAGTTTAGGGCCTGCTCACCACTGGTACCCACCCCACTCAGCGCGGTTTATGGGACCACATTGTTCATGGATCCAAGTGAACTGCTCCGAGGGATGATTTTGACTTAAACAGACAGCAGCTGTTGATTTGACAGCGAAGCTACGCCACTGGATCAAAGTCAAAGTCAAAGTCAACTTTATTGTCAGATCTGCAATATGTACTGTACAGGACATACACAGGACCGAAATTGCGTTTCTCTCAGTCCCTCGGTGCAACAGTAAACATCTAAACATTGAAACACTGAAACATATAATAATTGACATAAGCATAAAATAGTAAAACTAACACTGTCCTGAGTTTTTTGCATAGTGGTATAAGAGTATGAAAATTTACACCAACTCTAAAACTAAAACATTAAACATTTAATGAACATAATACTGTCCTGAGTTTTTGCATACTAGTATAAAAAAAAGAGTATAAAAAGTATAACTAAAATAAACTAAAGGTTTCTAGCATTGACATTTGCAAAGTGGCAAAGCAGCGTATGAGTTAATGTACACAGTATATGTATGAGGTAGTAGTTGATGTTGTTATAGAGGCAAAAAGTGGCATATGCAGTAAGGCACATTGGGCATCCCTAAATAAGACCGTTCAGAGCACACTGTATATGTATCAGCAGTGGTGTAGATATTAGAGTAGTGTAAATGTAAACAGTAGTAATTACATGTAAGCAGTAGTAATAAAAGTAAACAGTATTAATAAATGTAAACAGAGAATGTAAACAGTATTATGATTATAGGCAGTGATGTAATACAAACATTAGTGCAAGTATGAGAAGTAGTGCAAACTGTATGAGCACATGACCGAGAGTTTAGTGAATAACCCGTTTGATGACACAGAGTCCAGTGTTAAAATCTTTGTGTTGTGTGGTAATGTGTGAGAAAGTTTTAGTGTTAAGGCAGTTCAAATGGGAGGGGGGGCAGAGCAGGCAGAGTGTTTAGCATCCTGACTGCCTGATGAACAGAGCTGTCTCTCAGTCTGCTGGTTCGAGCCTGGAGACTCCTCAGTCTCCTCCCTGATGGCAGCAGTCTAAAGCGGCTGTGTAGTGGGTGTGTGGGATCACCTGCCATGCGGTGGGCTTTCCGAGTGAGGCGTTTGCTGTGTAAGTCCTGCAGTGAGGGGAAGGAGGTGCCGACTATCTTCTCAGCTGCTCTCACAATGCGCTGGAGGCTCTTGCGGCAGGATGCAGTACATGCACCAAACCACACAGTGATGCAGCTGGTCAGGACACTTTCTATGGCACCTCTGTAGAAGGTGCTCATGATGGGGGTTGAAGCTCCAGCCCTTTTCAGCTTGCGGAGAAAGTAGAGACGCTGGTGAGCCTTCTTTGCCAGTGCTGCAGTGTTCCTGCTCCAGGACAGGTCCTTTGAGACGTGCACTCCCAGGAACTTGGTGCTGTCTACTCTCTCCACTGCGGTGCTGTTGATGGTCAGAGGGGCATGTTGGGCATCCTTCTTCCTGAAGTCCACAACAATCTCCTTTGTCTTCTCCACGTTGAGAGTGAGATTGTTGTGTCCGCACCACAAGGCCAGGCGGCTCACCTCGTTCCTGTAGTCCGTCTCATCGTTGTTGCTGATGAGACCCACCACTGTTGTGTCGTCCGCAAACTTGATGAAGTGGTTGGAGCTGTATGATGGTGTGCAGTCGTGTGTTAGCAGGGTGAATAGAAGGGGGCTCAGCACACATCCTTGTGGGGCCCCTGTGTTCAATGTGATGGTGCTAGATGTGTTACTCCCGATTCGTACTGTCTGTGGTCTCCCGGTCAGGAAGTCTAGCAGCCAGTTACACATTGAGGTGTTCAGCCCCAGACTGTCCAGTTTAAGGATGAGCTGTTGGGGGATGATGGTGTTGAATGCCGAGCTGAAGTCGATGAACAACATTCTAACATAGGAGTCCTTCGTGTCCAGATGTGTGAGAGCTGTGTGAAGGGCAGAGGAGATGGCATCGTCGGTTGAGCGATTAGGTCGGTATGCAAATTGGAAGGGATCCAGGGAGTCAGGGAGGACAGATGTGATGCTTTTCATGACTAGCCGTTCAAAGCACTTCATCAGGATGGGGGTGAGTGCTACTGGGCGATAGTCATTGAGGCATGGATGACGCGCCCATTAAAACTAGGGATGCACCGATCCACATTTCTTACTTCCGATCCGATCCTTCAATCTGGGTGTCGACCGATACCGATACTTTTCCGATCCGATACCAGCGTTCAGGTATAGGAGGCTGTAATAATGAATTTCTTGAATGGAGAGCACATATGTTGCACCATACTCTGTGACTTCTGTCTTAACATTGTGTGAGGTAAACCCAGAGAAGACACTCTGAGCCTCACTACAGGTAATAACCAAACTAATAGCATACAAGAGGCAGGTCTATACCAAATCAAAGAAAACAGTGAGTGGAGCGGGGCTTGTTTATATAGCTCAGCTATTAGCAACCATGAAGCTAAGCTAATCAGATCCACATTAAACCTAGTCCCACAGCAGGTTTACAAGTAATGCACTGGTCATAAAAATGTCTTCCTAATGTGTGTTCACATTTTATATCCACTATTTACCATAAAGTCATCAAGTGTGTTACAAAAATATAAATTAAACAAAGAAATGTCCTTCTCTGTTCATTGTTTTAAACAGTCAGTCCCGTAAGGTGAAAGTCTAATTATTATTGATCACAGCATGTTTTTTTTTTTGAGTAGATGTTAAGATTTCAAACAAAAATGCATTTCATTGAGGATGACAAAGAGAACGTTACTAACACTGATATATATTTACTGCTAAGTTAGATTTATTGTCCTCTGGATAAAGTTTTAGAAAGCAATAGCCTATTCTAGGTTATCTAAAAGTTATCTTGCTAACTTGAGAGGCACGTAGCTAATGACAAGCGGGTTGGAGGATTGAAGATAATTTGTTATTGTTGATTTATTTTACAGATCAGTTAAAATAATTTTACTATGCTCTGTTCAGCAAAATACACTACACAGTATTTCATGTGCTGAATGTGAAATTGAAACTTAAAGACCGTGTAAAGTGAAATTAAATGTGTGTTTTTAGTTTGTCACATGGCATAAATATGTGTTATTAATCACCCATATAAATCTGACTGATTAAAAACATTGTTTACCTTATAAAATTAAGTCTCAAAAATCATGAAAAAACATGATTTTGCCTTGCCCTGGAACGCTGGGGGCGTGTCAGTGCGTGGGCGTGGTTTCAGCGCAGCTGCGCTCGTGTCCTGCCCCC
Source organism: Garcialebias charrua (assembly GCA_038048925.1). Taxonomy (NCBI): domain Eukaryota; kingdom Metazoa; phylum Chordata; class Actinopteri; order Cyprinodontiformes; family Rivulidae; genus Garcialebias; species Garcialebias charrua. The sequence continues at coordinate 33,578 of JBBPBX010012779.1, read as the reverse complement.
TGAGCTGACTGTGGAGAGGCAGACAGCAGAGCCAGTAAACCTGCTCTGTTTTTATCTGAGTTCTGTCTGTAACAGCAGCTACTTTTTCCAAGAGTTACGCTGTTTTTGTAAATAGTTTTCTTGTGTGTTTTTAATCTGGAATGAATAAATTAAAAAAAAGAGTTGTACCATGCGGGAATTGAACCCGTGGGGTTTGGGACGGAAGGCAAGCGCTTTATCCATTGACCTATCCAGGCATTACAGATACTCAGTATAAAACCACGCGGTATAAAAACACGTTATGATTTGTACGGGTGCCCTGACCATTGCGACATCCAGGGAAGATGCACGAACGAGGCATAATTGATTAGCTAGCTAACAATGAACAAAATATCTATGCTATTGCTATCTGATGCTATCTGCGATTCGCGAGTGAACGGCTCCACCGATGCGAAGAACGCATTTATACGGCTGGAGCTGCAGGGGGTGGGGCTTTAGACCGTGTGACGAAACACGGTCACATTTAAACCACGCCTAAAAAATCCTGAAACAGAAATATCTTTATACACAGTTTGATCTATAACTCCAAAATTAATTGAGCTACAATTTTGAGACTTTTTACTCATTTACAAGATTACAATTATCACATTTATAATGTTTATTTAAGAAAATGTTGAAATTCACTTTACACGGTCTTTAAGTGAACCGCCATCACTTGAAAGTAGTCTTCATGCACCCTCTGCTGGATACATTGTACAATTACAGCTGGTTCCAGCATTTTAGGGGTGAAAATTAGAAATGCTTATATCAACAAATAATGGGCCAATTATCACCGACACCGTAGGTCCCCAAACTTTTATGTCAGCCTAAATTATCACCCCTACCAATATATCGGTCAGGCTCTACATTACTTTTACTTAGAGGGATAGCACGAGTTGGTATTTTTGCATCATTTTACTACCGTACTTAATTTTGTCCTATTACAGACTGACGTAAATTTCAGCTGTTCACATACAGTACCTCTGCTTAGGGATTGTCATAAAAGGCTGCGATCAAATTTATTATTATTTTTTCCTTCTTTTTCAGAAAAATCTTTTCCTAGTTCTGCCTTTTTTCTTCTGTGTATTTATGCTGATGTTGACTGTAATCCAGGTGCAGGAGTATCAGGAAGCTCTGGAAGGGATCCTGATCAAACAGAAAGATGGGATCTGGTTGCTGCCCGAGCTCTACAGCGTTCCTTCTGAAAAGGTCTTCCGGAGAACACTGAATCATTTAAACGAGCTTTTAGATCTACTGTAAACACAACTCACAGTTTTAACTGCCTTCTGCAGGCTGTGTGTGTGTGCATGTATTTTTATTTATTGCAAACCTTTTTGTATTTTCTAACAGGTGGAGGAGGAGTACATGAACCCTCATACAGTAGAGAGGATCCCAATGGGCAAATGCCCCCTGAAATGGGGACAGTCTCTGTACATCCTTGGAAAACTCTTATCTGAGGTGACCCATCATTTTCTTACAAAAAACATTTAACCTTTATTACTTTATTCCTGTGACACACAATGTTGAACAAACATCAAACAAACAAAATAATGATTTTAAGTATTATTTATATACATTTCAATTGTTTTCATTTCCAGGGGTTTCTTGCCCCTGGAGAGATCGACCCTCTTAACCGACGTTTTTCCACCATCCCCAAGCCCGATGTGGTTGTACAGGGTGAGCTTACAGCCTGAGCAGCAGCCAAATACATTTAACATCAATTAGAATGTAATGTTTTCCACCAGTGTCGATTTTGGCTGAGACGGAGGAGATTAAGGAGCTGCTGCTGAAGAACGGGATAAGCGTGGAGACTGTGGCGGATATTCATCCCATCCACGTGCAGCCATCCAGGGTCCTCAGCCACATCTACGCCAGACTCGGTACATGATTTAGCATGTGGGGGAAACTTTTTGAGGCAAACATTTATTTGGTGTTGAAAGTTAGTTGTTTATTTTTTAGTTCAATTCAATTCGGTTCATTTACATAATGGGGCGGCATGGTGTCGTGTTTCAGTTTCTTCTACCATTATACATGTGTAGGATTTTAGGTAGTGGTCAGTTTACTGACTGTACCATATTCCAAATGAAAGTTGAGCAGATTTTATCTGATCCAAATTTTTAGGGTTACCCACAATGTTAGCCTGGCCCTCGCCTTCCTGCACAGCTCCGCTCAATTCTCATTTCCCTTCACTGCACAGTCTGGGACTTCCCCCATCCACAAGGATTTCTCCGGTAGATTTTTGTTCGGACCAATCAGAGAACAGAAGGCGGAGTTTTGAACGACGTCGACTGACGTCGTCATTCAAAATGGCTGCCGCCACGAAGGAATTTTCAATAAAACAAGGTAAAAAACTATTATTTCTCTGCTGAGAAAAATATATTTCTTAGCTGACGTTATATCAGAAGTGTTCCTGAGCAATCAGAGAGCAGAAGGCGGAGTTTTGAACGATGTCGACTGACGTCGTCATTCAAAATGGCTGCCGCCACGAAGGAATTTTCAATAAAACAAGGTAAAAAACTATTATTTCTCTGCTGATAAAAAATATATTTCTTAGCTGACGTTATATCAGAAGTGTTCCTGAGCTTAACAGTTCCTAAATCAATTCACGAAATGGTCAAATCTGCTGGATTTAAATAGTTTCGGTTTGACATTTTCCAAACAGCCTCGGGTGCGCTACGAAAATAAATGATAAAAAATCGAATTTTATCTCAAATGTTTCATCCAGGCCAACAGTCAGTAAATTAGAGCCATATAATTACACACTGGTAGCATAAAAAATATCCACCGAGTGGTTTCTGAGCTATTTATCTGAATAGCCTGGACCTCGCCAGGCTAAACTAACAAAACTCCGCCTTCTGTTCTCTGATTGGTCCATTCAAAAATCTCCAGGAGAAATCGTTTCTCTATGGAGAAAGTCCAGACCCTAGTCTGAAGCGAAGTGAAGGACAGGGTGTGGTTTTAACCAGGCTACCACAATGTTTGATACATCATAATATTACGATAAAGGAATTCTGTGATAATTATTGCGGTTAATTTCTTATCCATCGCCTTGTTTTGTTTTATATTGTGTTTTTAGATCTCCCATAAGAAGTCAAATAGTAGTAATGCTATTACCTGGGAAAATAATTTAAAATGCCTTAATTTATTTGTTTGAGTATCGATAAATGATTGAAATTCTTGATAGTTGATATGTGATATCCCGATACAGTAATTCTGTGGGAATTCCAATGGTAGCTTTTTTTCACTTCTATGTTCAATGCTGTGGAGAGTTAGGACTGTATGTTGATTTTTAGGAGTTTAGCTGGAGCACCTCACCCACACAGACACTCCGATCAGAGAGCGAGTCCTGACACAGCAAGATGGTGTTTTTTTGGGGAGTTTAATTAACTATCCAGTTAGTTTACAGCATGAAGTTTCCCTTTTCTGAGCTGTAAATTCTTCCTAACTGACAGTAACTGGCATTAACTGTCCCTTTTCTGTCTGTCTGGTATCTTTGTCACAAACGCAGACAGGCATCAATGATAGAAAACACCAACGGCTATAAAACCAACGGCTTTCTCAGCTCTACAGTATTTATCCCCAAGGACCCCTTAGCTGTCTAACAAAATGCCTGACGTAAAAATACGAATTAGCTGTCTAACGTAAAAAATACGTATTAGCTGTCTAACAATATGCCTGAACAAAAACAATGCATAGATACTGGGGAATTTATAACATTCAATGTTTTCTATTCTGTCTAGCTTCTCTACAAAGAGCTGAAAAGTAGTGGTCATTTGAGCCAAATAATCTTTTATGAGATGTCAATATATATCAATATAAGTGATGAAAATCAGGGGTCAGTCCCTGATATTTGATATGCGATATCACCATACAGGTATTCTGCAATGTTTGTGGTAGTCAGGTCTTTTCCCTGCCAGGTTTTATCTTGTCTTTAGATGATTCAAGTAAGTTTTAAAGCCTTATGAACATAGTTTGAATAATTATAAAACTGGTGGATATCAGAGGATAAACTAGGTTCTTCTCTGGAAACTGGTTGAACGTTTTGGTCAAATGCCAATTACACCTATGTTTCTCAGCCAGGGTTGCAGCAAAGCTTTGCTGTAACTCACTCAAGCCCAGAGCTCTAATTTTGAAAGAATTTCTTTTCTGAAAGTCTTATTTTGAAACCAATCAGGACGTGGCATTGTTTTCTGCCGGGAAAGGCGAACTTCACGTATCGTTGAATCAGTAAACACGCTGAAGTTCAACTGGACGTCTACCGAACCGAACTGCGCGCACACCCCCCACTAGGTGGCACTGACGTAGCGCTAAGCTAGCAGCGCGCAATACAGGCGCGCTAGCTAAAAAGCTAAAGGCAGCACTCGCACTGCCTCTTCCCTCACGCTGAACACGTACCCCACTTGAAATCTGTCGGTACAAACAGCGTACACTTCAGTTCTGCGGGGGGTGGAGTTTGCATAATAATAATAATAATAACTTTTATTTATAATGCACTTTACATACACAGTGGATCTCAAAGTGCTACAGTGAGTGAACATACGATAACATCAAGATAACATCAAGATAAAAAGTAACCATAAAAGCAACCGAGAGGAGGAACAACCAGTGGGATAATGTCTCTGAATGATCACATCAAAAATTTAAAATGCACAAAATGCAGATAAAATACTCAAATAAGAACTATGGGTGCAATAAAAAAAACAAAAGTACAATTCAATCAATAAAAAAAAACTGGGTAAAAAGAAAGGTTTTAAGACCTTTTCTAAAACATGTCACGGTCTGCGGGGCCCTCAGATATGAAGGCAGGGTGTTCCACAGCCGAGGGGCAGCGCAGGAGAAAGCCCAGTCTCCTGTTGTGTGAGACAGAGACCTGGGAGTGAGAAGAAGATGAGTGTTGGAAGAGCGGAGAGTGCGCAAAGGACAGTGAGGGGTGAGAAGTTCTTTTGAATAAGATGGCGCATTACCGTACAAGCACTGGAAGGTGAGCAGATACATTTTGTAAGTGATCCGGGCAAAAACAGGAAGCCAGTGTAGTGAACGGAGTGCAGAGGTGATGTGTTCATGCTTACACACTCTCATCAGGACCCTGGCAGCGCTGTTCTGGACATACTGAAGTTTTTGTATGTTCTTGCCAGGAATCACGGAGAGAAGTGCATTGCAGTAATAATAATAATACTGTAATCATTTTATTTAAAAGCGCCTTTCAAGACACCCAAGGACACTTAACAAACAAATGCAGTTCAAACATTATCAGTAACAAATTGAAATATAAAATACATAAAGAATATAAAATACAAAATAATATAAAATACATTTAGTAAAGTTAATGATAAGCTAGTCTAAAGAGATGTGTTTTCAGGGCTGTCTTGAACAGAGAAAGGGAGGTGGTGTTTCGAAGGTCTGGCGGTAGAGCGTTCCAGAGGTGAGGGGCAGAGCAGGTGAAGGCCCTGCTCCCCATGGTGGAGAGGCGGGCAGAGGGTACATGGAGATGTAGCGAAGAGGAGGATCTGAGAGAGCGTGATGGGATGGAGATTTGTAGGAGGTCAGATAGATAAGGAGGGGCAAGGTTGTGGATAGCTTTGAACGTGAGAAGTAGAATTTTGAAGATGATGCGTGATTTAACCGGGAGCCAGTGGAGCTGCTGCAGGACAGGAGTGATGTGGTTATAGTAGGAGGTTTGAGTGATGACACGGGCAGCTGAGTTCTGGACCATCTGTAACTTGTGGAGAGATTTGTTAGGGAGGCCATAGAGAAGGGAGTTGCAGTAATCAATACGGGAAGTCACAAGACTGTGCACCAGGATGGCTGTGGAGCGGGGTGTGAGAGAAGGACGGAGACGGTTAATATTACGGAGGTGGAAATAGGCAGACCGAGTAACATTGTTGATGTGTGAAGTGAAGGAGAGAGTGGTGTCAAGGATGACACTGAGGCTCTTGACCTGAGGGGAGGGGGATAGCAGAGAGTTGTTAAGGGGGACGAGAAGATGTTCTGATTTTGAAATAGAGTTTTTGGTACCAACAAGAATGATTTCTGTTTTGTTGCTGTTTAGTTGAAGGAAATTGTTAGAAAACCAGTGATTTAGCTCATTGAGACAGTCGGTGAGGATGGAGGGTGGGTGGGTGGAGTTTGGTTTTGATGACAAGTAGAGCTGTGTGTCATCAGCATAACAGTGGAAATGGACGCCGTATTTGCGGAAGATGTGACCTAGAGGAAGGAGGTAAATGATGAAGAGGAGGGGTCCGAGGACAGAGCCTTGGGGGACACCCGTGGAGACAGGGGAAGACTAACGGAAGGATTTAAGCTGAATGAATTGAGTGCGATCAGAGAGATAAGAGTTGAACCAGTCTAACGGAGTACCTGAGATGCCAATGGAGGTTAGTCTGTTGAGGAGGATAGATTGACAGATGGTGTCGAAGGCAGAGCTTAAATCAAGAAGAATGAGGATGGACAAGACCAGAGTCAGCAGCAAGAAGAAGGTCGTTAGTAATTTTTATTAGAGCTATTTCGGTGCTATGGTGGGGGCGAAAACCAGATTGAAACTCTTCATAGGTGTTATTGTTGGACAGGTGTGAGTGAAGTTGACTAGCAACAGTTTTTTCAAGAATCTTGGAGATGAAGGGCAGATTGGAGATCGGACGAAGATTACTGAAGTTGGTAAAGTCAAGACCTGGTTTCTTGATGATGGGGGTGATGGCAGCAGATTTGAAGGCTGTGGGAACAATGCCAGAGGTTAGGGAGGAGTGGATGATATTAGTGATGATAGGGAGCAGAGACGGGAGACAGGATTTAACAAGAACTGTGGGAAATGGGTCAAGTTGACAGGATGAGGACTTGGACTTGCTGATAATGTCAGCAATGTCATCAGCAGAGGGGAGGGAGAAGACAGAGAAAGGGAGGGAGGGAGGGAGGGAGGGGGGAGTTCAACAAGGATGCTGGGGGCAGTATTTGGTCCAAGGTGTTTATGAATTGAAATAATCTTTTCATTGAAATATGACATCAGGGAGTTGCAAAATTCTGTGGAAACCATGTGAGAGGGTAGAGAGTTAGGAGATGAGACAGAACGGTGAAGGAGAGAGAACAATGTTTTTGAATTACCAACATTGGAACTGATGATGTCTGAGAAGTAGCTGGATTTGGCTTGAGAAATACTGTTCTTGTAATGGATGATGTGGTTTGCATAAAGTTCCTTGTGAATTGTCAGACCAGATTTTTTATAGAGACGCTCTAGCCGCCGACCTTTGGATTTCAGGGAGCGGAGTTCTGGAGTGAACCAGGGTGCAGAGCTGGAGAAGGAAACTGTCCGAGTTTTCAGGGGAGCAACAGAGTTAAGTATGTTGGTGAGGCTTGTGTTGTATAATGTGACAAGATCATCTGGGTTGTAGGAGTTTCAAAGTGGAGAGGGTATTATCAATATGAGATAAAAGAGTGTCATGGTTGATATTCTTGATATTACGGAAGGAAAGAGTGCGTTGAGGTTTCTCTGAGGAAAATTTAAGTTTGACATTGAATGAAATCATCAGGTAGATCATCACTAGTAGTGCATGTTCTCTCCGTGCATGTGTTTGTTTTCTCCCGGTACTCCAGTTTCCTCCCACAGACCAAAAACATGCATGTTAGACTGATTGGTAACTCTGAATTGTCCCCAGGTGTGAGTGAGAGAGTGAATGGTTGTCTCAATGGTTGTTTGTCTCTGTGTCCCTGTGATGGACTTGAGACCTGTCCAGGGTATTCCCCGTCTCTTGCACAGTGACTGCTGGATATGGGCGCCAATGACCCCCACAACCCGTAAAGGAAGAAGCGAGTAAAGATTATGTATGGATGGATTTTAAGTGACTGTTATGCCGGGTACCCACCAAACGTGTCTGGAGCATCAGAAATGCTCTTGCCGCCCCTTTTGGCTGCTTGTCACCAGAATCTGTTCACACTGAAGACGCGTCTGATGACGCGCAATGGGAGGAGCGTCTGGCTCCTTTTCCAGTTGTTTCTTGTACACCGGGCAGATAAAATTAGCTGTTCCTGAGCCTCGTTACTACTTGAGTGGGTTTTCTACGAGCCGAACTGCAGCTCCAAAAGTCTTTGTTGAGATTAAAATTTTTTTTATGTTTGGGGTGATCGTACGCTCGAGCGGACAGCGGCAACTGTAAAAATGCCAAGTTTCTTACCGGAGGCTGGTTTCTTCATGGAGGCTCGTTGGGGTAAGTTTAAAAAGTCCAAAAAAAGTCCCGTCGTCGTTGCGTCATCACATAGCAGAGTCTCTCCCGATTGGTTGCTGCGACGCGTCAGGCGTCGAAAGTTCAAATATTTGAATGTCGGCGTCGGCTGCTTCGGACGCGTCGCGTGCGCGGAAAAGAACTGCCGCGCGCTGCCGCGCCGATTGAAAAGCGCCTCGACGCGCCTCAGCATAGACTTTCAATGTAAACCAGCCGCTTCCGCTGCCCGAAACGCGATCGGTGGGTACCCGGCATTAGACAGGTTTGAGACAAGCCTTTATGTCAGATTACACTTTCTGGGCCCCCAAAAAAGTTGCCACCAAAAACAAAGGTCACACACTAATATTTTGTTGGACCGCCTTTAGCTTTGATTACGGCATGCTTTTGCTGTGGCGTTGTTTCGATAAGCTTCTGCAATGTCACAAGATCTATTTCCATCCATTGTTGCATTCATTTTTCACCAATACCTTGCATTGATGACTAGGCATGATGGGTGCATCACTTCACCTGCGTCTCTTCTTACCATGATGCGCCCATCACTCTGGAACAGGGTCAATCTGGACTCATCAGACCACATGACCTTCTTCCATTGCTCCAGAGTCCAATCTTTATGCTCCCTAGCAAATTGAAGCCTTTTTTCCAATTAGCCAGTTAGTGGTTTTCTTAAGGCTACACAGCTATTCAGTTCCAATCCCTTGAGTTCCTGGAAATCCTCTTACTTTCACTATTAAACATAGCCATGAGCGCTACTGTTGTTTTTCTTCCATATTATTATCAGTGTTATAAACTTGAACTGCTCACTTCAGCAGCTGTTGGAGCAAAATTCAAAATGTTTGGGGAAAAAAGCAAGAATTATGTCACATTTGAGTCACACTGGACTATTGAAGCAGTAAAGAGATGAATCGTTATCTGCTGTTTTTTTTTGTTTTTTTTGTCCTAATCTAATAATCTATCCTGACTCTTCAAACTAACCCTCCAGATGTTCCTGTCTGTTTCAGGTCGTAACCCGAGGCTCGGTCTGACCGGGCGGCCCTACAGGAGGATAGGAGTGCTGGGGACCTCCAAGTTCTACATCATCAGGAACACCATCTTCACGTTCACACCTCAGGTTCATAAAACACAATCTAAAGTACTGGGAGACGGACCAGTCAGTATTGTCATTAGATGACGAAAAAAAACCAAGCTTCATGCTCATGTTTTTTTTTTTTAATTCTAAGATCCACTAATAGTTTATTTAGGCACAATCCGATTTCCACTTTTTGACCTGCTTATTACGAATTTACACAGATTATTTCACTAAAAACTAAACAGCATACATTTCTAATTTTTTTTTCTGGCTTGAATTTAAAATGGACTGTATTTACGATAAAACAAATGTATACAGGTGTATATATATTTTTTTTTTCTTAAAGGGCACCAGTTTCTGTGCCTTCTCTATCCATCACTGAAAACGTACTAAATATCTTTTTGAATGTGGTGTAAAGAAATATTTACACAAAGAAAGCCCAAACTGAAAATAATTAGAAATTTCCTTTAAACCAGAACATAATACCCTAACTTTTTTTTCTGCATCCTCTATAGAAGGAACCAGTCTGAGCAAAGTGATAAACTTCTGTAGAAAAGAAGTAGCACCTTCTTACTTCTCTTCTTCTTCCTTTGACTTTGTTTCAAACCCCCCACAGAAAAAAAAACTGCTCAGTTGTCACTCAGTAAACATTTGATCTACACGTGATTGTTGCTGAGCTCTGGTGTGTTCACTGACCGGGGGAAAAAACAGATTTTTGCTTGTTGGCTCAGCCCGTCGAGCTTGAAATTGACTGATATGGTTAATTGATGCAGCTCTTAATTTTACCAGTGAAATTATAAATTGACTGAAATTACATCAAATCTCTTTTTCCAAAACAGATCCTTGAATTCTCTTAAAACAAAAGGATTTCTTAAAACTAACATTGGTCTTTTTCTTTTTCTTTCACCTCTGAAACCTTCCAGTTCATCGACCACCAGCAGTTCTACTTGGCGCTAGACAACAAGATGATAGTGGAGATGCTGAGGACGGAAATCGCCTACCTCTCGTCCAGATGGAGGATCACTGGACGACCAACCGTCACGTTCCCCATTTCACAGAGCATGCTGAGTGGGTTTCTGCCCCTGATGATTGTCCTCTGACAGTCAGTGACTGATCTGTCCAAGGGATAGTTCAGTTTCTCAACGAGTTCCTAAGAAAAAGTTATGAACAGTGAATATCTTACTTGTCGTAGATGGCTGTCTAAACGACCTCAGTTTGTAGAAACAGATTAGTTCTGCACAGATTAACAATCTAGCTGCTGACAGTTTTACATTACACAAATATGGGCCAGAAGTTTTAAGATATTCCTGCTGGAAACACCCAGTTTTCACCCAGAGGTGCTATAACTAGCTGCCACTGCTGCTGTTTGCCCTTGGAGCTACCTTGTGCAAATTAAAAAGGAAGTCGGCTAATTTCAGCTGTTTCTTCAGCTGTTTTGTGCTCTTTTCAGCTTCTTTCAGCTAACTACAATATTTTTCTGCTTCTTCTAATGTTTTTCTGCTAAATTCAGTTTGTGATGCTCCTTTCGGCTTATTTATGCTAGTTTCAGCTTTTTCTGCTACTTCAGCTATCTTCTTCTTTGGGCTTTTCCTTCTTCAGGGGTCGCCACAGCGAGTCACCCTTCTCCATCTCACTCTATTTATAATAATAATAATAATAATAGCTCCTTCTGCTAGTTCAGCTATATTTAGCTGTTTTATGCTAAATTTAGCTTTTTCAGCTAATTCCACATTTTTTGCACTCTTAAGCTTTTTTCAGCCTAATTCAGCAAAACTGGTCTCTCTTCTGGTCATTTAAGCTTCTTTCTTCTTTTTTAGCTACTATTCAGCAGTTTTTTATTTATTTAGCAAATGTTAACTTGTGTTCCTTCTGCTTTCTTCTGCTAATTTGAGCTGTTTCTACCTTTTTAGCATTTCTTTAGCTAGTTTTGGCTGTTTTCAAATAAATTCAAGTTTTACAAGGTAATTTTTGCTTCTTTCAGCCTAATTAACACATTTTATGCTAATTTCAGCTTGTCATGCTCCTTTCTGCTAGTTTCAGCTTTTTTCTGCAATTTCAGATGCTATTTAGCTGTTTTATGAAACTTAAATTAGCATAAAACAGCTAAATAGCATCTGAAATTGCAGAAAAAAGCTGAAACTAGCAGAAAGGAGCATGACAAGCTGAAATTAGCATAAAATGTGTTAATTAGGCTGAAAGAAGCAGAAATTACCTTGTAAAACTTGAATTTATTTGAAAACAGCCAAAACTAGCTAAAGAAATGCTAAAAAGGTAGAAACAGCTCAAATTAGCAGAAGAAAGCAGAAGGAACACAAGTTTGACCAATTAGGCTGAAAAAAAGCAAACATTTGCTAAATAAATAAATAAATAAAAAACTGCTGAACAGTAGCTAATTTCACATTTTTAAGCTAATTTCAGTTCTTTCCACATCCTTCTGGTAGTTAAACTCCTGGTAGTTGGGGGCCAAGATGGGGTAGTGGTAGGGCAGCCGACTTGGGACCAGAAAGTCGCAGTTCGACTCCCAGCCATGCCCACATGTCGTGGTGTTTCTGAGCAATTACTCACCGGGGGCTTACATGGCTGTCCACTGCTCCACCTGGGTGTATCTCAGGTGTGCTGTGTTAAATGCAGAGAACTAATTTCATCATTGTATGGGAACATACAATGATGACTATCTCAGACTTCCCTTCCTTCCCAGGTTTCTATGTAAATAAGCATGTAATGGAAACTAACTGCAGGGTCAAAGTTCATAAAATAGCGTCCATATGAATCACTTTGGAAGTTCAAGGCTTTAGATTTTAATTGTTTCTTAAGAACTCCACTTTAAAGATCTAACAGTCATTCAAAGTGATTTTTTTTATTTATAAGTGTGGCTGTTGTTCTCTTTTTGTGCTACAGCTGAAGATCACTCAGACTTGGACCCTGCTGTCTTGGCCACACTAAAGAAGTTACAGGATGGATATTTTGGAGGAGCAAGGTGTCTCCTTTTGAAATTCAAAACTCACATAGATCTCATTTTTAGCTTCTGTCTTTTGTTTTTTGAGCTATCTTTATGCCCCGACATTGCTGTCTCTTAAACACGTCCAGCACTTGGTCTGTAACCTTCTCCGTCCTCTGCAGGACCCAGATGGGGAAGCTGTCGGAGTTCCTGACCACTTCCTGCTGCGCTCACCTCAGCTTCCTGGACTTCAAGGGCTCCCGTGGCATGGGCCAGCACCGTGAGGAGAACGATAGAGAGGATTTTGGCGCGGGATATGTGCACGAGTTACGCTACGACGATGGTAAGAATTTTTTTTAAAGGAAAATGGTTGTGCATTTTTATACAGTGTATGTAAATATCTGGTTTCAACTGAAAATATCCTGTTGCAAACTCACAAATTCCTAGTTTTTTATTTATTTATTATTATTCACTGATCCTTCTGGTGATAACAGATTTGTTCAAACAACTCAGCTGCTAGCAGGGCTTAAGTTGTAAACCAATAGACTATATGCCACGGACTTCCGTTCCAGCACTAACGCATTCATCGGCCGGACCGCGCACTTCCGGTTAGCGGGAAAGACACGAACATAAATGACTAAATACAATTAATAAAACATCTGCATACACACTAATAATAACTCTATACACATATAAATCCATATAAAATTACGGCGACCTTCCCCCTACGGATAGCCGCAATATATTTTCGCCCAAACCCCCCCTCGGAACAGCTGTTCCCACCGGTGGGCGGACACAACGGAACTCACTTGTCGTGCCGGTAGCTCTCAGCTGCTTCCCGTTTCGGGTCGTTGTCATAGTCTGCTACTAGGAGCTAACGCTAACAACAACGGCAGTGGATAGGACCCAGAAGTGCGGGATGTGGCCGGTATTTTGACGGAAGTACGTCACGACCCCCCGTGGCATATAGTCTATTGATGCCGGAACGCAAATAGCTGGCGGGGCAGAAAATTTGAATAAAGTAGATACGATTTCCTGCATTTTGGTGTATTTTAACGAGTTGTTAAACACCTACGTTTATCTACATTTGTAAACCCTCCGCTTCTGTCGAGCATCCTACCCACCCCATATCTGAGCCAACTCTTCTTTGCTGAATTCTCTGTCCTTGTTGTTGTCCGATTCCACATGTGAAACCTCCAAACGCATTTATTCATAGCGGCTGCCTGTGGGCTCCTGCCTGCGTATGACTGCCTGGTTAGCTTGACACTCACCCCCACCACTCTTTTTAGGGGCGGATATTTTTTTAAGAGTACAGGTGGAAATGCTTGCTGTATTTTCCGGACTATAAGTCACAGTTTTTTTTATACTAATTTTCATGTCCTGCGACTTATGGGGCGAAGCGACATATTTAGGGATTTTTTTCCCATATTTTTAGACCAATTTTTGGCTGAGATATGACAGTTTCCATTCATTCTGACGAAAAAAATGGAGCAGTGCCACTTTCGTCCGCTAGGGGCGCAGTACCACTTTCGGCCCCTAGGGTCCACCGACCGTTCCCAGCTCATGTGTCCGACAGCAGCCTCCTCTGCTCGGACTCACTCTGCCGCAGCATGGCCTCCTGCTCTCTGGAGGTCTGAACTACTGTTAACTTGTTAGCAAAATAGCTCATGAACCACACGACATATTTTGATGAAACTTACAGAAAGTACTCACTGGATGGACATTTACAACGTATTAGCTTTAGGAGATGTTTGAGCAAAAATTTGATTTATTTATATTTATTTTCGCAGCGCGAGCGACTGTTTGGAAGACGTCAAAGCGAAACAATTTAAATCCAGCAGATTTGACCATTACGTGAATTTATTAAGGAAAGGTTAAGCTCAGAAACACTTTTGCTATAATGTCAGCTAACAAATATATATTTTTAAAGTGTTTATCTTGCTAACGGGTGCACGTAGCGAAACTACTTTTCAAATCCAGCTGATTTGACAATTACTGTATGTGCATTTATTAAGGAAAGGTTAAGCTAAGACATATCTTTGCTATAATTTTCAGCAAACAAATAACTGTTTTTACCATGTTAATCTTGTTAAAGTCCTTCCATGCATGCTCCTGCGGCCGCCATTTGCAGCAGGGCAAAACACTGGCCCACATTTCGGGTTGTCAGCGGTGACGTGTAACATACGCGACGCGTCAGCGGTGACGCATAATAGATGCGACGTATACGGAGGTGCGACACGTTTATGAATTTTTCCAATTTATTGGACATATTGGACAAAAGCGACTTATGGGGCGGAAAATACGGTACTTGAAGAGGCAGCTTGAATTAAGAAGCTCATAAGTGGCTGTTGTGTTTAAAATTAATGTTTATATAATTATTTTCGGTTTACATATCCAATATAAGTTTTATTTGTTCAAGGCAGTCATTTTTGATCATAACTTTATGATTAATAAGCCTGAGAGTTATCAGATCCAAGCAAACAGTTACTGAAGCACACCCTGTCAAAAGAAGTTGTTTGGCATATTGTTTTACACTATTAAGTGTTTAGCATATTTTTTGTTTAGTGTATTTCTTAGTTCACATCTTAGATCTCATTACTGTTTTTCTTTTACATTTTATACTTTTGTTGGATGTAACTGGGACCCTGTGTACACAATTTTGTTCCACCACATGTACCACATGAGATGCGAATGACAATAAAGTACCTTGACCCTTGAAATTATAAAAGCGAGGTGGAGAAAAGGGCTCAAACAGACGAGCGTTAAAAAAAATGAACACATTGTGGAAGGTTCAATTAAATCTTCATGCTTGGTTTTTAAAATGTCTTAACCTTCAGTTGCTGTTTCCTCTAAATACATCCTGTTCTTTTAAGCATTTTACTAAAAAGGAGGAGAATTTGAATCATCCAACAAATCACCCATAGACATATGTGGTGTCTTTTTTTGTTGTTGTTTAAATTCAATCCAAAATTTCTGAAGGATTTATCTTGTGAAGCTCAGAATTCTGAATACTTACGTTGAACTAAATGCTAATCACACCCCAACCTCGCTCTAGAGGCAGACGACCTTGCACAGTACCTAGACCACCTTTTGGCCCACTCCGCCCCCAAGAAGACCAAGCCTCAGGTGGGAGGTCTGGGCAGATTCAAGGCTGTGGCCACCAAAACCAAGGAGATCGTTTCTCTGATGAAAGAGGCTCAGGATCTGAACATTCACAGTGAGTGAGCTCATGCCATCTCCACAAACTAACAGTTTATACAACAGCGGTTATTATTAACTTTTTTGTTTGTTTGTCCAGACGTCAATATGTACCTACCAAGCAAGCTGTTCCGCTCTCGTCAACCATCGCTCAACCTGAACCTCCCAGAAACCTCTGCGCCGCAAGCAACTCAGGTGGACCCTGTTTTGCTGTTTCTTTTTCTTTTCTTCGTCCTCACAGGCACAACATGTTAAGCTTTACAGTCTAAAAGCTCAATGCGCCATGCTTTAGCGGCTCTGACCAACCATTCTTCCGCCTCTGTCCTCCAGAGCTCAGAGGTGGTGGCCACGATACAGAGCGGCATCCCTAAAGACGCCAGTGGAGCCGTCGATTGCAACGCTTTGGTCCAACTGCTGCGAGACACCAAGAGCCTTCAGGACCAGGCTGATATACTTTACATCCTCTTCAGGGAAAAGTGAGATTCAGGTTTTATTGGAGCTTGTCAGCCGTTTTAGGTGGTTTGCAGAAGCAAACACTTTGAAACAGACCAATTTATCTCAACACACATTTGTCTTGAATTATCAAAGTTATTGTTCTTCAAAATTTCTTTTCTGGTACCGTTCAAAAGGATTTGTTCTGTCCCATTAGCCACACAAGTCAGAATTTGCTAATGGAATTTACATCAAACCCAATTTAACAGTGTTCTATTTACAGGTGATAAACCCATTAGGATTTGCTCATTATTCTCATTGACTTGCTTTTTAAAAAATAAAACAAGATGGCAGAAACAGAAAAAAAAACAAATGATTTATGTTAATGACGAGGCTCTTAGGGTAGCAGGTCACTAATAAGAAAAAGAAAGAAAAAAACGCACAAATAGCCCGCCGAAGTATCTTTCAAAGCACATGTTACAGAGTCCGGCTGATATGGAATTTTGGCTATCGCCGATACCAGTATTGGAAGAGAAAGGCAGCCACCAATAACCGATATAATGGCTGAAAATATCTGAGCTTTGTCCACCCTCAAGAATCAAAGTAAACAGCGAGTGGAGCGGGGCTTGTTTATTTAGTGCTGCTGTTAGCACCCATGAAGCTAAGCTAATCATATCCAGATGTACTTAGTCCCACACTAGGTTTACAAGTGGTGCACTGGTCATAAAAACAGCGTTCCAAACATACGTTCACATTTTCTATTCTCCCCTATTCACCATAAAGTTATCAAGTGTGTTAGAAAGATATAAACTAAACAAAGAATCACCCTTCCTTGTTCAGTGTTTAAACAGTCAGTCGCGTATGGTGAAGGCCTAATTAGTATTGACCGCAGCAGCGTTTATTTATCTTTGTAGAGAAGATTTCAGACAAACGATGCATTTCATCGAGGATGACAAAAATAACATTACTAATACTGGATGTCCTCACAAACTGGAAGCTCAATCCGACAGGACTCATTGCTATAACTACTGACGATGGGTCTAATGTCATGAAGACGGTGCAACTGAACACTAACGTTAGCTTGCTAACTTGAGAGGCTTGTAGACAATAAGTGGGTTGGAGGATTGAAGATAATTTATTATTGTTGATTTGCAGTGGTGGGCCTCCGACCGCTAGGTAGCGCTATTGCGCTAATCCGCTTATAGCGTAGCTAAATAATCTGTTAGCTTTACAGCGGATTGACTAAGTTTTATAATTCATAAGCGGATTTGTGCTATTTTTATTTAAAATGCAGTACCACTAATTAGAGCTGCAACAACGAATCGATAAAATCGATAAAAATCGATTTTTAAAAGTGTTGGCAACGAATTTCATCATCGATTCGTTGTGTCGCGCGATTATGCATCTTTCACGGCGCCGCGGAGCTGTTTTGTTCACCGGTAAAGCTTTTGTCAAAGCTGGCTGAGCCTGACTGAATAAAGTTTGAAAAAAAAAAAAAAAACTGCAGCGTCAGCGTGCTGCGCCTGCGCGTGTGTGTGGCTTCTGAACTGAGCGAGGAGGGAGGAGGAAACAGCAGAGACTGTTTTCAAAGTCTATTTTACAAATGACCGACGCGACGCAGAGAAAACTGTAAATAAGTCCTACAACGTGTGGGAGTTCGACGCTTCATAAAGATGAAAAAGCTTTGAAAAGTGACGACGCGACACGAGATAACCACGCAGATGAAATGTAAACATGACGGGCTTCACCACGGTGTGAATGAAGGAAGATCAGCAGGTACAAGTCAAAACATATTTGTTCTGTTTCAAAGAGAGAAAACGTGATGCCAGTGTCTCTGGCAGCTGAAGCTGCTTGTTTCTTAGCTGTGACAGAGAATGTGTGTGTTTTTATTTTTAATGTAACGATACAAGCAGTGTTTAAATGTGTTTTATAAATAAATCTAACACAAAGATGGTGATAATTTAATGATTTAGCTTCAACTTTTAATTTGCTGGCAAAGTCTGAAGTCACTGCATTGTATGGAAGGATGAATTGCATTTTAACAGGAATTACAGTAATTTATTCATCTACTCAAGTGTGTGTAATTAGTATTTTATATTTGTGTGTGTGTGTGTGTGTGTGTGTGTGTGTGTGCTTGTGCGTTTAACCAAGTGAAACAAGGCATTTCTTGAGTTACTGTAAATTATGATATAATACATATAAACTCTCTCTCATTCCAGAAAACAACAGTGACAGGCAGCCTTCATGATGGACAGACATCATGCACACCACAGCAAGCAGCAGAGACTGAAAGATCCTTACATGAACGTCACTGACATGAGGCCTCTGTCGATGGTTGAAGACGAAGACTTCACTGCCTGCCATGATGCCCACTTTTAACCCAGGTTACAATGATCCACACTTGTAATGGTAAATGGACTGTACTGTACTTATATAGCACCTTTCTATCTAATTGATACTCAAAGTGCTTTACATTGTTTATACTGTAGTAGTGTAAAGCACTACATGTCCTCATTTACCCATTCATACAGCACTCTACTAGATTACAAAGAACAAATCATTCTAAAGAGACAAATCCGAGCTTTAGCTCACATTCATACACCAATGGGGCACAAACATGGGGTTCAGTGTCTTGCCCATGGACACTTAGGCATGTGACTGCTGGTGGATTCCAAGCCCCAACTCTTGCATTGGAGGACGACTGCTCTAACAACTCAGCCACAGCTGCCCCATCCAGGTTAAAACAATCCACACCTTTAATCCAGGTTACACTTGTCCCTCAAAAACACATTTTACAAAGTAGCTACATTTTGTGCAGGTATAAATCATACATTTGTATATATGTTTGTGTACATTTATTTTTTATTGAAGCTGACTAACTTTATTATTTAATTATTCAATATTTTACTAACAGAATAGTCAAGTAGCAACCTGTTTTTTGTGCGATTTGATATGTCAGTCAAATTTTGGAATAAAGAGGTGATAATTAAAACTTGTTTCCTTTTTTTTTTTTTTTTTGCCGATTCATCGATGAATCGAAAAAATAATCGGCCGATTAATCGATTATTGAAATAATCGTTAGTTGCAGCCCTACCACTAATAACTAATTATCTATCAGTAAAAACGAAATAACGTATTTACGAGCAGCGCCGGATGTGGTCCGTGACAAAAAAGCGTCCCCCTCAGTCTCTTGGTGTGTGCTCTCTCTATAGCAGTTAGCAGCCAGTGTGTTACTCTGGAGCCTTATTGCTTGTTTTCGAAGAGTCAGACGAAGACTTTTTAACATGGAGGGTGAACTTATGGATGTTTCTCAGGGCCTACGCGACGCGTCTGGATTTAAAAATAGAATTTCGCCACATTAGCACTCTTCAAAATGGCGTCCGCGACGGCCAAAGAAGCCAGGATTTTACAACAAAACACGGTAAAACAATTATTTCTTTGCTGAGAAAAAATATATTTCATAGCTGACGTTATAGCACAAGTTTTTCTGAGCTTGAGAGTTTCACGAAATGGTCAAATCTGCTGGATTTAAAAAGTAGTTCACCATTAGGACTCTTCAAAATGGCGTCCGCGACGGCCACAGAAACACAGAGATACAGACTTATTTTTGATTTGATTTGATGTTTATTCATTCATTTTAAAAGAACAATACAAAACAGTTTCATCAGATAAAAGGATGAATAGACTTTTAGCTGAATGGATGGATGAATAGACAGTTAGCTGGATGGCTGGATGGATGATCTTTAACAAGTTCTAAAATCATTAAAATTTAACCTCAGCTTGTGCCTCTGACCCAACAGAACCTCAGCAGCAGAATCCTCTGTGGTTCTCTGCAGGACTTCATCAGTCTCTCTCCTGGTTCTGGAGGAGTTCTGACCCACTCTTCTTTCCATTGTTGCTTCAGTTCTTTGAGGTTTCTGCTCAGCTCTCTGAAGGTTTCAGGTTCAGGTTCTGGACTCTGACTGGGCCGTTGATTTGATTTGATTTGATGTTTATTCATTCATTTTAAAAGAACAATACAAAACAGTTTCATCAGATACAAGAATACAAGTAGGATAAAATGAAAGGAGCAGAAAGAAGATGAAATCTTATTATATCTGCCCCTTATTTCACAGTTTGTTCAACCAATGATAACCTTCAAACTACATCACAAAATGAATAAATCTACTAATTTATCTAACTGTAATACACAAACTACATCACAAAATGAATAACTCTACTTAATTTTTCTAACTGTAATACACAAACTACATCACAAAATGAATAACTACTTAATTTTTCTAACTGTAATACACAAACACACTAAGCTACATCATATATAGTTTTTGAGCAAGTCCTTTTTGACCTTTTTCTTAAATGTATACATTGATTTTGCATTTTTAACATCACTCTCCAGAACATTCCACAATCCAACTCCCTGAATTGAGGTAGACCGTCCCTTTAAGCTGGTTCTGAATTGTGGTTTGATGAATATCTGTCCCTTTAAGATTGTAATAACTTTGTCTAAATTTCTTTGGATATTTAAAGGTAATGTGTTATTATGAGCCCTATACATAACTGATAAAATACTATATTCTACCAATTCCTGGAATTTCAATAAATTTAGCTGAAGAAACAAGGTGTTTGATGGGTGACTGAAATGTTTTCTGGTGATTACTCTTACAGCTCTCTTTTGTAAAATAAAAACAGGCTTTGTAATTGTTTTGCACGCTTTTCCCCAAACCTCAATACAATAGATTAAATGTGGAACAATGATTGTGTTATACAACATATACAGAGCTTTATCAATTAAAAAATCCCTGACTTTATATACAGGTACATGAACACACAGCATGACAATCACAAACACCTGGACAACAAAATGGAGGAGATAAGCAAGACAATTAACAGAGAGACCAGGGAGTGTAGGGATGGGGACCCATCACCTGAGAGCAACATGCTTACAACTGTTATCTTGAAGTTCTAGGGTGTAGAGAGCCACAGAAACGGTTATGGTAGGCCGGATTTGGCCCACGGGCCTTGAGTTTGACACATGCGATCTAGTGGTACTAAAAGTAACAAAAGAAGAAAAAAAAAACAGCCAAATATGTCTGCAGTTTAGCTAACAGACTTTGGAATGGGTACATTTTGTCCTTGTCAAACCTGTTGAAGAGAACCAAACTAAATACTCTGAAACTCAAACAACTTACTGTATAACAGTTCATGCACCGCTAGTTGGCAGTGTAGTGCAAATATTGCATAACTTGCTGCTACCAATTGTTGAATTTAATTAGCGGATTAGAATTAGCTTCCCCTAATTTTCATAAGACATTAGTGCTTTTGAAATTGCGGACCTAAATTAATTCATTAGTGCTTTAGAAATAGCAGAACTAATTTTTGGATTATCGTTGCCCACCACTGTTGATTTGTTTTAATTTTACAGATCAGTTCAAATAAACTTACCATGCTCTGTTCAGCAAAATACACTACACAGTATTGCTCGCTGCTTCGGCTGTGATGAATGTGAAAGTGAAACTTAAGGCCATGACTTGAAAGTAGTCCATGCGCCTCTGCTGGATACATTAAACAATTATGGCTGGCTCACATCATTTTAGGGGTAAAAATTATAATTGTTCATATCAATGCATAATGGGACAGTTATCACTGACACGACATGTCCCCAAATGTCTATATCGGCCTAAAATATCAGCTCCTACCGATATATCGATTGTACTCTAATGCATTATATAAGTTAAGTACTTGCCATACATGCACCTCTCTTCTCCCCTCATTGCTGCTGTGGCTCAAGACTGGGACACTTTAACACACAGCTGATGTGAAACATTTCTGAACATCTTGAACTGGATGCTTTAGCTACATGAAAATCTTTGTGATTGACGTGAAGCAGAAGAGTGAAGAAACGAGACATTGGTGAAGGAATTTAATCCTCAGTGTTCTACTTCAGGGGTATGGAGTGGGACACCCAGCTGCACGGTAAAGGCTGCACAGTCGGGTCTTTACTGGGTGATCTTTACGAGAAGGCAGGTGATCTCAAACAGTGGGGGCTTATCAGGATGATCTCTGGCATGCTGAAGAAGAAGGTGGAGGAGCTTGACTCGGTACGACACGTTAACAAGTGCATGCATGTATTTTCCCACGTCCTGATTTCCAGTCCCCTCTTCTAATATGTCATAATTTCTCGCCAGGCCTGCTCCGATTTGCTCGCCCACCAGAAGCACCTGACTGTAGGTCTTCCTCCTGAACCAAGGGAGAAAACCATCACGGCTCCCATCCCTCCGGACCAGCTGTCTGCTCTCATCGACGAGGCCAGCGACAACAACATCAGCGTGGCCATCCTCACTCAGGTGGGTTATATGTTCAATAGACTCTATAGTTCTCCTTCACTCACCTCCTGCCTTCTCTCCCCACCAGGAAATCATGGTGTACCTCGCAATGAGCATCAGGACTCAACCTGGTCTGTTCACGGAGATGTTCAGACTACGAATCGGCCTCATCATCCAGGTCATGGCTACGGAGCTGGCTCAGTCACTCAACTGTTCAGGTGAGACAGATGGCAGACAGTACGCTAAAAAGAACAAGAGTACTGCCAACAATCCAAGTATACAATCCAACAATATATTTTCCTGAATATAGGTTGCATTGTCCAATTATTGCCAAAGAATTGGAAAAATCCATATATAGGTCTCACCTGAATATAGGTCGCACCTACGTCAAAATGTGGACCGTGTTTAGCTCTGCTGCAAATGTCTGCCACAGGAGCGCACAGCAAGGCTTTTAAGAAGATTAACACTTAAAAACAATTATTTGTTTGATAAAAATTATAGCAAATATGTGTCTGAGCTGAACTTTTCTTTAATAAATGAATAATTTTAGCAGGATAAACACCTAAAAATATATATTTGTTAGCTGACATTATTGTAAGAGTGTGTCTCAGTTTAATTTTTGTTAATAAATGATTACAAATCAGCTTATTTTATAAAAAGCCATAAATAGGTCGCACCTGAATATAGGTCGCAGGGCATGCAAAAATGATAAAAAGCCGCAACCTATATTTCGGAAAATACAGTATATAATACACCCGTCAATAAACCTGCAAGTTCACAGAGTAACCAAAATCCAAATCATAAATTCCCTCCCACGATAGTCCTGAATATATGACCAGAGTAGTAAACTATCAGAACTACCATACAAATGGTTTTGACATGGAAGACAGGTGGTGTTGTCTCATTGTCTCTTAAAAATTGCTGCAAAAAAAAACTGCTCTAAATCCAGGCTAGTAACAAGTTATCATACTGTCAAAATCTTCTGTTTTGAATAATAATTCTAATAATTTCATTTAGATTTCAAGAACCTGTAATAAAGGAGACGTGTGTACTGTACTTTAAAATCCGTTTTATTGATTGTATCTTAAACCATTCTTAAACATTTACAAAGTATAAAAATGTGTTTAAAGGGGACCAAATGTAGGATATATAATTTTTTGTGGTTTATCTGTGTGCTATCCAGACCATTTTCAGTCAATTTTATACACAAAATAATGCTTAGATTAAAAAATATCCCCTTTCTAATTCTGCCAAATTTCACTTCCGTTCTAAACGACCGGTTTATGAATAATGAGGTCTGAAAGCCACGCCCTACAAAGACCTATTTACATTAACTACGCCCTCTGTAACAGCCAGTATCTCTAATATGTTGTTATTTTAAAATTAGCTCTTTTTTATTACTCATTTGACTTACTGTTAGTGCTAGTAGCTTAAGATAACTTACCAAAAGCCCTCTGCGCGCGCCGCCATTTGCAGCTCCTTTTTTTAGCATTAGCCTCGAATAGCTTTTCCTCCTCCGAGCCGGGCGGTGTTAGCTCCGCTCGTTGAATGCGGCGCTTTTGGGAGCGATCGCTGCTTCAGTCCACACTAGGCATGTAACGAGATCTCGTTGTACGAGATCTCGCGATATTAAACTCCCGCGATATCTCTCGTTGAGAGGTAACGTTGTCTCGCGAGATGCTAATGCTAATGCTAGCAGAGCCCCTAGCAAGTCAGCGTCACGGACAGCATGGCTTCGCCGGATGAAGTTGCTATAGAAGACGCCCCAACTACTTCTGATGGAGGGTCCCGGTGCCGCAGACGCCTCTACATTGATGGAGGGTCCCAGTGTCCTTCACAGAACACCGACGCTGCCCCGAATGTAAAGACACGCGTGTAAACACCGGTGTTGCCAGATAGAGTCCCACCCACCCAAAGCACTCTTTACCCGCAAAAGTCAGAAGGAAAATCGCGGTGAACCGCCCAATCTGGCAACACTGGTGAGTGACGGCTGTAGATTCTTCTTCTTCTTTGGTTTTTAACGGCAGCTTGCATCCATCATTGTTGCACTACTGCCATCTCTTGGTGCTTATATATTAATTTCTTTTCTCAAATTCTCTTATTGAGTCCAGTATTTTTAAAAAAACGAAATATCTTTCTTTTCCCTTCATCACTACTCAGCTGAGCAGCGACATCTTCCAACTTTAGTTCCCTATTACAACCAATTTCCATTCTCAATATTCTCCTATGACCCACATATTTCCTGCAATTATTAAAAACATGTTCTATTGTTTCTGAGGCATTACACCAATCACATAAACCAGTAAGATGTTTCCCCATCTTAAAAAGAGTGTCATTTAATAAACTATGCCCAGTTCTTATTCTATTTATAATTATCTCCTCCCTCCTATTTATTCCTCTGAGTCTATTAACATCAACTGTATTTTGTATCCTATATAAATGTCTCCCTTTTGTCTCATTATCCCATCTCATTTTCCATAATTTCTTGCTTTCGTTCCAAACTATACTTTTTCCTTCAGATTTAGTTAACTTTATCAGCATATCAATGTCTACTTTTTTACCAGTTTCTTTAGCCAACTTATCTGCCCTTTCGTTGCCTAATATACCCACATGGGCAGGAGTCCACATAATTACTAGATTTTTATTTTGTTCACATAGTCTTTGATGAATGTAGATTCAGTGCTGATGCGGATATTTATGTTCAATTTTTGGAAAGTCCTGCGTGAATATCTATTTTTTTAAACAAAGTTGAACCTTCTAAGGTCTAAGGAGATTCAATCAGTAAAATGAAGACATCAGTTGAGTTTGTAATACATGTTAAAACAGAATAAAAGCCTTTTTGCGGCATAAAACCGATCTTTGAAGTTTTCTTGAACTAACATTAAAATCTCGTCTCGTTCTCGCGATATCTGTAATTTTCTCGTCTCGTCTCGTCTCGTGAGATTTGTGTATCGTTACACCCCTAGTCCACACACAAAGTTCACAGAATGTCTCGCTCCAGTTAATTTATCCGCATGAGGCAACCTTTGACCGGACCCCCGGACCTCAAAAGTCAGTAGCTCCCAACAACTCCCGCACGCAAATGGTGTCTTCGCCGGCGGTCTGCAAAACAAAAGGCTTAAAAAAAAAAAGGGTTGCCGCGACCGGGAGGCGAACCCGTGTCCTTCGGATTACGAGTCCGGTTCACTACCTCTGAGCCAACCGGGTAGTTATGTAAAAAGCAGTCTTTCATCGTATAAGAAATAATCACAACCACCTACATTTAGAACGCTGAAGTTTTGATAAGATTTTGATGAAGTGAAAGGTATTCTTAAAATAAATAAGTTGCTAATCTGAAAATATATCGATCAGTGGTGCTTGATGGTACAGACTGTCGCCCCGCGAGAGAGAGTGTGTGTGTGCACAGTTTTCTGCCGGCTGCGCGTTGGGAGCGATATTACACTAAAAATTGAACTAAAACGTAAAAATAACAATTATAAAGTATTATTATGTCGATGTATATATCTAGTCTCACCCCG
The DNA here is from genome assembly GCA_038048925.1 of Garcialebias charrua. Classification (NCBI taxonomy): domain Eukaryota; kingdom Metazoa; phylum Chordata; class Actinopteri; order Cyprinodontiformes; family Rivulidae; genus Garcialebias; species Garcialebias charrua. The sequence continues at coordinate 7,875 of JBBPBX010012779.1, read as the reverse complement.
ATTTCTCCGAAACAAAAGGCTTTAAAAAAAAGGGGGGGGAAAAAAAGATGCCGTTGACGGGACGCGATCTCCGCTCTCCTGCGTGGCGGTCAAGTGTCGTAACCGCTCAACCAAACTGACAGTTGTGCAACAGTAGTCCTTCATCATATAAGAAACAAGTCCAAACCGCTAGAGTGTGTGTGCACAGTTTCAACGAGACAGAGTTCATTCAAACAAGGTAATAAAACATTCTGGTTTTACTCGAGATGTGCTGCATGGCTGGAGCAGGGCAAACCCCTAGCCCCCCGGGGGCTAAATAAATGAATAAATGACCGCCAGGTCAGCTCCTAAACCGCTAGGCAACCGTGACATCTTTTATACTCAAGTGGGTGGAGCATCACCAGGGGTTGCTAGGTGAGGGGCTGGACTCAGGTTTGAGGTGATTGGCTACGGTTTGTGACGTCACAAACCGCAGGAAGTGTGAAACGAAGCGTTTTTAATCACAGACAAATAAATCTACTTAGAGTAAATAAACCACTGGGTGCATTTTTTTGGCACAAGGACTGTTTTTTTATGAAGTAAATACCCAAAGTTTAGTAAAAAAACATTAAAAAGTGAATTTTGCATGTGTGGTCCCCTTTAAAATCCTTGTGATATTAAATTTCTGTAAAACAGGAACACAATGTGGGTGTGTTGTTAAGTAGAACATATTTTAGCTTCAACTAGATGTTCCTTTTGTCTGTTTTTTTTAATGCAAACCATTGTCTAACATGATGTTTGTTTGACAGTTGTCTTTGTTTCAAATTCCAGGTTGTGTATGACGTAGGTGCGACCTATACAGTACACTGGTGCGACCTATTTATGGATTTTTCCAAATTTTTGGCAATAATTGGACACTGCGACCTATATTCCGGTGTGACCTATAGTCCGGAAAATACGGTACTCAAGATTTATTTGGTGGCCTTAGTAAAAAAAAAAAAAAATGTGAGGATATTTTCTATCCTAAACTTGTGTGGGGACACACCGTGGACAACTTACTGTGCACTGTTTATGGATGGACATTGGACAGAAAAGGAACAATCTAGGGACCAAAGGGTTTGGCATTTCTGTGTTGCTCAGATGTGTGGCTAGAGCATAGACAAGGATTTAATAAAGGGGGTCACCTGTGACCTTTGACCCTGTGACTTTGAAATCATTAAGTTTCATCAACAAAGTCCATGCTCAATAATCCAGGTATACAATCCAGCAATTTTCAGTCAGGTCATCTGGACAGTTTCTTTTTTTGTGCTGAAACATTTCACCTTCCATCCAGAAGGCTTCATCAGTCAAGGAAACAGACAACACCAAACTGATTCTTCCCCCAACAGCTTACTCCAAAGTGGAACAAACCAGTTCTGTTGGTACTAAGATGGTCTCCTTGGCACGCCCCCATCCACCGGTGCCGGCCCTCTTCCTCGTCGACAGTCATGTCAAACTGGTTCAAAACCAACAAAGTCAAAGTTGTGTGTTTCCTTGACTGATGAAGCCTTCTGGATGGAAGGTGAAACATTTCAGCACAAAAAAAAAAAGAAAAACTGTCCAGATAACCTGACTGAAAATTGTTGGATTAAGGTTCATCCTTGACCCATGAAGGCGTCCAGCTGTTCAGTTTCACATTCCTACGTTACACGGTTGCGGATTTGGAGCACAAAAACGTTTTCACAAAAGGGTTGTGACCTTGACTTTTGACCCTGTGACTTTGAAATCAATAAGGATCATCCTTAACTCAGAGTGGTGGTTCAGGGAAGTGGTGGCGCAGAGGTTAGAGAAGGTGAGCCTGTGATCAGAAGATCGCCGGTTCAACTTTCGGTACCGACAACATCAAAATGTGGGTGAGATAGGTGAAGCACCCACACCTGTCTCCACCCTCATTCACCCCACTCTGGGCCCTTGAGCAAGACCCTTAACCCCCACCATCTGTTCCCCGGGCCCCCTATATGGCAGCTCTCTGCTCCACACAGAGGGCTGTGGTAGCTCGGTGGTCTTTGGTTGTGTCAGGAAGGGCATCCAGAGTAAAAATAATTGCCAAGTCTTTGTGTGTCTTAGTTCGCTGTGGCAACCCCTGAAGAAGGAGCAGCTGAAAGAAGGGGGGAAAAATCCTTAACTCAACTGAGCACTTTAAAATTCCCAAGGGTTGTCAATTTAGGGCTTGGACAAGAGATTGTCCGCAGACGGATAGCGTCATACCATAATGTATCTCGTCATGGGAGTGAAAAACTGTGGATGGCTCTAGATAATAAATTGTTGACCAGATCTTTAGCCTTGCAGAGTTGCTGAGGAGGGGTGTAAGAGTTTGATTGTCTAGTTTACATGGGTTTTGTGAATCCCGAGATCCAGTCCTTTATAGTGTAAAAAAACAGCTGTGTTCACATTCTAGGCACAAAGTCAAGCGGATTTCTGAGGCAGGTTGTACTCCACCAGGGCTAAAAAATGAAAATATTGCTAGAATCCTTTATGTGTTTAATTAAAGCTGTCAATTGATTTAAAAAATTTAATCACACTCTGGGGCTGTGATTAATCTGGTTAATCACTATGCTTAACTTTGCAAGCTTGAAATGTAAATATGCAGGTTTTATCATGATCAATGGCCCCCACTGACCCCCCTTCTGCTCACGTCTCTGCCCCTTCATGACATGCACGTTTTTGGTCTCTCCTGCCAGTTTCCTCCACGTCCTGACTCCTCCATCCAGCAGATAATAATAAAAACTTTTCTTGTTTTTCACTCCTGTGTCTGGCTTATACTGAATCCAAAGCCTGCTCCTGACAGGTTTTCATAAAATGTTGAAGAAAATGTTTTTTTTTATGTCAAAACAAACAGTTTTTATAAGGTTTACAGAAGTTATTTTGTTTCAAACATTAATTTATGCATGTTAACTCAAATGTCTCATTAAGTGTCATCTATGTGATCAAAACATGTAAACCTTCTTCTTTTGATAAGACATAAGATTTCTTGTTTCACCAAATAGATATTAGCATACAAAATGAATAGCCTAAAAATTCATCTCTAGAGATAGGCTGTTATACAGATGAACAAAAATATAGAACAAAATTATTTTAATTGAACGCGCTGCTCGCTTCAGCTGCTGCCACTTCCTCCACCGCAGCTGACAGCAGGTGTGGAGATGCGCATGGCCCTGATGATAAGCAAACCCATCCATCTAATATCTTTACCTGCTACTTTGCTGCTCGCTGGTGCTCATGTCCAGTCTTCACAGAGGCAGGTACACCCTGGACAGATCGCAAGTCCATTTCAACCAGCGAGTCAGAGGACGTGCGCAGCAGGTGACAGTTGTCCATCTGAGCTTTTCATTCATTCATTCATTCAACCTTTATTTATACAGGCTAGCCTCGTTGAGTCATGGGGACTCATTTACAAGAGGGACCTGTCTCACTCACACCAAACAACCATCCACTCTCACACTCACACCTAGGGTCAATTTAGAGTCACCAATCAGCCTAACGCATGTTTTTTGGTCTGTGGGAGGAAACCGGAGTACCCGGAGGAAACCCACGCATGCACGGGGAGAACATGCAAACTCCACCCAGAAAGGCCCCGGACCGGGATTTGAACCGGCAACCTTCTCGCTGAGAGGCAGCAGCTCTACCAGTTGTGCCACCGTGCTGCCCAATGTATACATTTAAGAAAAAGGTCAAAAGGACTTGCTCAAAAACTATATATGATGTAGCTTAGTGTGTTTGTGTATTACAGTTAGAAAAATTAAGTAGAGTTATTCATTTTGTGATGTAGTTTGTGTATTACAGTTAGATAAATTAGTAGATTTATTCATTTTGTGATGTAGTTTGAAGGTTATCATTGGTTGAACAAACTGTGAAATAAGGGGCAGATATAATAAGATTTCATCTTCTTTCTGCTCCTTTCATTTTATCCTACTTGTATTCTTGTATCTGATGAAACTGTTTTGTATTGTTCTTTTAAAATGAATGAATAAACATCAAATCAAATCAACGGCCCAGTCAGAGTCCAGAACCTGAACCTGAAGGTGGGACCTTCAGAGAGCTGAGCAGAAACCTCAAAGAACTGAAGCAACAATGGAAAGAAGAGTGGGTCAGAACTCCTCCAGAACCAGGAGAGAGACTGATGAAGTCCTGCAGAGAACCACAGAGGGTTCTGCTGCTGAAGGAGGTTCTGTTGGGTCAGAGGCACAAGCTGAGGTTAAATTTTAATGATTTTAGAACTTGTTAAAGATCATCCATCCAGCCATCCAGCTAACTGTCTATCCATCCATCCATTCAGCTAACTGTCTATTCATCCATCCATCCATCCATCAGCTAACTGTCTATTCATCCATCCATTCAGCTAACTGTCTATTCATCCATCCATTCAGCCATCCAGCTAACTGTCTATTCATCCATCCATTCAGCTAACTGTCTATTCATCCATCCATCCAGCCATCCAGCTAACTGTCTATTCATCCATCCATTCAGCTAACTGTCTATTCATCCATCCATCCAGCCATCCAGCTAACTGTCTATTCATCCATCCATTCAGCTAACTGTCTATTCATCCATCCATCCAGCCATCCAGCTAACTGTCTATCCATCCATCCATTCAGCTAACTGTCTATTCATCCATCCATCCAGCCATCCAGCTAACTGTCTATCCATCCATCCATTCAGCTAAAAGTCTATTCATCCTTGTATCTGATGAAACTGTTTTGTATTGTTCTTTTAAAATGAATGAATGAACATCAAATCAAATCAAAAATAAGTCTGTATCTCTGTGTTTATCATTGTCCTGGCATTGTCTCCTGTTGCCTCTGTCTCCTGAGTTCCTTGTGATTCCCTGAGTATGTAAGTTTGCTGCCCTGTCTATTTTATGTTCTTAATTTCTGTGGCCGTCGCGGACGCCATTTTGAAGAGTCCTAATGGTGAACTACTTTTTTTAAATCCAGCAGATTTGACCATTTCGTGAAACTCTCAAGCTCAGAAAAACTTGTGCTATAACGTCAGCTATGAAATATATTTTTTCTCAGCAAAGAAATAATTGTTTTACCGTGTTTTGTTGTAAAATCCTGGCTTCTTTGGCCGTCGCGGACGCCATTTTGAAGAGTGCTAATGTGGCGAACTTCTATTTTTAAATCCAGACGCGTCGCGTAGGCCCTGAGAAACATCCACAAGTTCACCCTCCATGTTAAAAAGTCTTCGTCTGACTCTTCGAAAACAAGCAATAAGGCTGCAGAGTAACACACTGGCTGCTAACTGCTATAGAGAGAGCACACACCAAGAGACTGAGGGGGACGCTTTTTTGTCACGGACCACATCCGGCGCTGCTCGTAAATACGTTATTTCGTTTTTACTGATAGATAATTAGTTATTAGCGGTACTGCATTTTAAATAAAAATAGCACAAATCCGCTTATGAATTATAAAACTTAGTCAATCCGCTGTAAAGCTAACAGATAATTTAGCTACGCTATAAGCGGATTAGCGCATTAGCGCATTAGCGCTACCTAGCGGTTGATGGCCCACCACTGTATATATTTTTTTTATTTTTTTTATTTTATTAAATTTATTCATTTTAAAATACAACACAAAAAAACAATCACAGATGTGAGTATACAATAGTAAGAAATAAAATGAAGGGTGGCAGAATGAAGAAAAAATCTTATTATATCTGCCCCGTACTGCTGACGTCAACATTCATCATTTTACCGCAGTTGTAAGAATTGTTTTTTGTCTCAGAGTTCTGGTAATATTATGACTTTATTCTGGTAATATTACAAGTTTATTCTCATAATATTATGACTTTATTGTTGTACTACTTTATTATCATTTGTTATGTTTTTTTTTCTTAGCATGGCCCTAAAGCTATATCGTAAGAATAATTCCTCAGCTTTTTTTTTTTTTTTTGTGAGGCGTTTCCCACCGAAGTGGCACAAAGGTGATCAGACACTCAGCTCAGCTCAAAATGTGTATTGACAAGCTGATCATGTGTTGACTACCTCCAAGAATTCAATGAGATCACATGCTTCAGCCTAGTTAAGAACCCTGGAGTGGCAATCTCTTAATGGAGGATCTAGAGAGATGCAGCAGAGGAGATACTTGATAGAGTGGCTGTCTCGGAAAACTGATGAGAAAGACAAGATACTCTGAATGTGATCAAAATACCAAATCACCTACCCCGCCTCCTGATGATGGGGAAAGTTGTGTGAAAACTGGAATGTTGTGAACTCACTGGTCAAACATGAGCCGTCTTGAATGAGAAGTATTGCACATTTTCACATTTGCATTCAATGCACATTCTGTGTCATTAAGTTGACAAAAGCAGGCTGCTAGAATCATTTGATTCACTACAAATGTAAAGGCTCATCTGGGAACTTTACAAAGAAGGTGCTGTGTTCCCTTCTTGGAATATAAACAAAGCCATTTGCTCATCTATTCTCTTACTGGCTTATTTCCAGCTTCGACATTGCATTTGGCATTAAAAGCTGGACATCTAACCATTAACTTGACCAGTCTTTTGTTTACCAGTGCTAAAAATAATTATTAAATATCTGACCTTACAACATTTGACCTAGTATTTTTTTAATGAGATTCTTATATTTTTGTTATGACATTTGCTATAGTAAAATGATCAAAGGCTGGCTATATATTTTATTATTAACATTTGATTATTTTTGTGCAACCTAGAGAGGTATTCCATTGGGCTGTGACTGTTGGAGACTAGTTGGCAACCCAAAATACACACATCACATCACAGCACAAAGATAATAACTGTAATGCCACTTTAAAGGTGCAGTCTGCAGTTTCTGTAGTGCAGTCTGTAAGCTTTCTAAAAATATATTTTTTACATATTTCTTCACTCCGTCACGATCTCCTGACATACTGATGTTAGACAAAGTAATCTCTGAAAAAACTATATTCCCCTTGCTTCTCCAGGTGTTACTAAAAGCATTTCTAAAAAGCCACAGTGACCCGCCGTTAACCAGCCAATAAAAACAGAGCTTGAATTTCAGCAGAGCAAGGGGGAGCAGAGCCATATATGGCTGTGAGGGGGAGGGATCAGAATGCTTTCCCTGTTGAAAATTTTTCTAAGTGCTGCGTTCTACAGAAACTGCAGACTGCACCTTTAAGTGGCGATGTGTGAATATGTGCTGCTGATTATTCATGCTAACCTTATCTCATGCTGCTATATTCATTCATACCCATCTACTCACTACAGACTTATGTTCAGGTTACCATTTAATATACCGTATTATTTAACATTATTAGTGTTGCAAATGTATTAAAATTGTGTTTAATGTTCTGTACGAGGGTACGGGCCGGGGCCGTGTAGTTAGTCACTACTGGTATTAGGGGATCGGTGGTCCTTTGTTTAGGTTCTAGGAAAGATTTGGCACATCTCCGGAGGAGTGTCCATGAATACCCCCTGTTATGTAGTGCTGCAAATAACAATTTTTTTTGCCTGTACAAAATCAGAGGACTGTGTACAGATCCTATGAAACCGTAGTAGCTGAGATTTAACTAAGCCAGAAAAGGTGTGATTTGGGTGGTGGCTAGTTTTATGTAGAAGTGAGTGGGTGTCCGTTGTTTTAAAAAATACTTTAATATCTAGTTTGTGGGACGTATTGAAGTTGTCACCTTTATAGGTGGTGGTGTCTAAGAAGTCTACTGAGGAGACACTTTTGGTGGCTTTAAGTTTTATAGACTTGTTAAAATTATTCAGTGTGTTCACGAAGATTTCAAAGTCGTTTAACCCAAAAGGCCAAACTCCCCACACATCATCCAAGTAGCGGAAGTAGTGAAGGGGCTTTTTTGTACAAGAAGCGAGTGCGCCTGCCTCCCACTCTGCCATAAAAATATTTGCATATGACGGTGCAAACTTCTTCCCCATGGC
>JBBPBX010012778.1:26429-47720 GCA_038048925.1 Garcialebias charrua | reverse complement strand
ACGTTTGTATTTTGAATTATTTGTGATGGACTGGAGACATGTCCAGGGTGTCCCCTGCCTCTCGCACAGTGACTGCTGGATATAGGCACCAGTGACCTCCGGGACCCGATTAAAGCTGCTGCATTCTATTCATATACCCATCTGCTGTATTTATACTGTATTATTTGACATTATTAATGTTTGCTACAAGCATACATTATTGTTTTAAATAAATGTTTTATTTGTTTACATTATTGTTTAATCTTTTCATGATTTCAATTGAAAATAGTTTCAGAATCAAAAATCGTTTCAGAAACGAAAATCGATTCTGAATCGAAAATCGAAAATCGATCCTGGAATGAAAATCATTTTAGAATCAAAAATCTATTTTTAATTGAATCGGTGCATCAAAAATGGGAATAGAATCGATTCTCCAGACACAGAGATTCACACCCCTATTAAAAACCAAGACAAACTACTTCATATTTGCTGCAATTTCCCAAAAACTTGAATCAATACTGTGACGTACGAACAGGAATGTCTCATAGAACGCCCCCTGTACTTTACAATGGCGGACAATATATAAACCGACGAATTTAGCAATCTAAGTGAAGATTAGAGCGATCTGTCTTCAGTTCAGGAAGCCGAAGTTATTTCGGGTTATGAACAAGAAACGGCAGGTTCTAATTTAGGTCTGCAGCCGTATTTATTTCAGCCTTACCGTTCAGAAGCGATTCATAGCAGACGCTCTGACTGACATTCCTGCACCTACGTCACAGACGGGGCATGCGTGAGTACCCGGATGTCCGGCGTGAAGAAACACAGTGCAAATTTTAAACTCACTTTGAAACGAATTTTCATTAATTCATCATTTTGTTTGCAACAACAAACATAGTTGACTGATACAAGATATGCTGGTATATGTTGAGCCATTTTATGCAAAATTCAAAAATGATGTCACACACACTTTAAGGAGAACACTGCAATTACCGTATTTTTTGGAGTATAGGTCGCACCCGAGTATAGGTCGCATTGTCCAATTATTGCAAAAGAATTGGAAAAATCCATATACAGGGAACCCCCGTGTTACGAACGAGATCGGGACCTAAGAACGGTTCGCAGCTCGATCCGTTCGTAGGTAGGGGGTGAAAATTATATTTAAAAAAAAAAATTATTCATTCATTCATTCATTCAACCTTTATTTATCATGCTAACGGAGCGCGCGCACACATTTAAGCATGTAAAGTAGTGTACTGTAATGTTAAACATTGCTATTCACATTTACAGAATAAATAAAAATATATTTTCTTACTTTGAGATGGTCAAAGCCGACATCTTAGGTTGCCATGCGTTGATTGTTTTCGGGCCGAGCAGCGCGGGCCACCGCAGCTGCTCCAGGCCTGTGTTAGCTAGCTGGCTAGCTTCTGCTAGCCAAGCCATGAGCTAGTGTTGGAGCGGCGGCGCGATCAATCTGCAGCTCCTGCTCCAGCCGCTGCTCCAGCCTGAGACGTCCACAGAGCTATTCCAGCTAGTAATTAATCCACATGATGCGATCCTGGTCACCAGTGTTCAAAAGGCCGGCTCCCGTGTTAGCTCCAGTGTTAGCTCTGGAGCTAGCCAGGCCGGAGGTGTAGCCAGGCCGGCCGGAGGTGTTCGCACGGCGGCCTGGCACGATCGGCGATAAATCCGCTCCTGCCTGAGACATCCACAAAGTTCACAGAGACGTTTCCAGCTAGTAATTAATCCATATGAAGCCATCCTGGTCACCAGTCTTCGTCCAGCTCTCGGCAGCTAACCTAAGATGGCGTCCGGTCCGGTGTTCTACATTAATTTGTGACCGGAGACCCCAGTGACTGAACCTTAAATAGCGTCCGGTGTTCTACATTAATTTGTGACCGTGTAAACTGAAGACCTACTTCCTGTTTCCCAAAATTGCTCAAAAATTGCTCAAAAATGATCAGAAATGATCTTTTTTATCATAATTATTATTTATAAAGCCTTTAAAACAACCAGAGCTGCAACAAAGTGATGTACACATGAAATTAAGAACATTTAAACACAAAAAAAAAAAAAAAAAAAATTTTTTTTTTTTTTTTTTAATTCATATTTTTATTAAATATGATATGTTCGTAAGTCCCGTGGTTCGCAGGTCGATGGGGTCGTAGGTAGGTCGCACCTGAGTATAGGTCGCACCTACGTCAAAATGTGGACCGTGTTTAGCTCTGCTGCAAATGTCTCTTCCACAGGAGCGCACAGCAAGGCTTTTAAGAAGATTAACACTTAAAAACAATTAATTGTTTGATAAAAAATTATAGCAAATATGTGTCTGAGCTGAACTTTTCTTTAATAAATGAATAATTTTAGCAGGATAAACACCTAAAAATATTTGTTAGCTGACATTATTGTAAGAGTGTGTCTCAGTTTAATTTTTGTTAATAAATGATTACAAATCAGCTTATTTTATAAAAAGCCATATATAGGTTGCACCTGAATATAGGTCGCAGGCCATGAAAAAATGATTAAAAAGGTGCGACCTATACTCCGAAAAATACGGTAATTGGATGAAACTCGACCCATTAACGATCAGTGGAGACCAAAAACAAGACCGTACATAACGGAACAATTAACATCTTTTTTTTTTGTTCAATTAACATTTCAACTACAATTAAAAACTCAGAGCTTTGAAAGACTGCGGGGAACTCTTGTTAACTTTTTGAAATAGAGTTCTTTTGTTGTTGTTTCATGTTTTATTTGTACTTTAGCCCTGTATGAGGACAAGTCTATATTTTTTTGTTTTTGAAGTTTCAAGACAGTTTGTATGTAACCTGCCTTGTTCTTGTTTGGCAACAAACGTTAAAAAAAAAGTATCATAAAAAGACTCAGCTGATGAGGTTTGAAGGAGACATATTTAAATTTAGGACAAGTATTTGTATCTGTGTTAGTTCAAATGAACGTCCCTCAGAGAGACTGACGGCCCGGACAGAGAACACAGAGACCATGGACTGTAGAAGTCTCACCAGTTGGTAAGTGGGTCCAGCTGGGTGAGGATGGAGTTGAGCATCCTTTCTGTTTGTGCCAGTCTTTGCTCCAACTCGTTGAGCTGGTTCTCTGTAGGAAAACAAACCCACAACGAGTGAAGCAAAACATACGAGTGACTCACGGTAATCAAATATATGTGACCAAAGAGTACACAGATCAGCCAAAGAGCGATGCGCACCTGCCTCAGCAGACTTTTTTTCACCTTTAGCAAGTTTGTTCTTCTGTGCCTTGCAGTCTGAAGACTTGATCTGTGAAACAGCCACATCATTTTGCAGTCATTCCAAAGTTACATCATTTGTGGACACAAGTTACAGGCCCAGTACAAGCACTGCAGCATTTCTGAAAACAGTATGGAAGTTGAGTGAAATTCAAATAAAAATAGAATGCAATGATTTGTAAATATGAAACGCACATTTATTCATACTGAAGGGTTTAAACTAAAGTTTGTACTTCAGTGATTCCTCTAGATAACTTGCCATGGTGGGGCGCTTATCTCTAGACCTGTCACGATAACAATTGTGCTGGGCGATTAATTGTTACAGAAATTATTGCGATAAACGATAATATTCTTTGAAATTTGACAATACTGTAAATAGTAATTATTGTCAAATTTAAGAAGAAATGTTGGTTAATTTTTGTGTGTAGTACCTTTTTTGACAACTGGATGACAGTATAAGATTGTTTGAACAGAAGGATGGATAGTGAGGGAGCAAGCAGCATTAATTTAAGAAAAATGGGAGGGAGGCCCCTTGACGTGACATGGGCTGTCTCTCTTCAGTTCTCAAAATGTCAGATGCTTGGTGTGGCTTGAGCTCTTTTGTATTTTTCACACAAAGCTTTTAATAAAAAATCTGTAAACAAGTTCTCAGCTTCTTTTTGCAGAGAAAAACTACTTTTTACATGAAGGCACCGATTTGAACTGTGAATTTTGGAGCTTTGACAAGACGGAAGTTTTTTCCTCCGAGGTCGGCCTGTTAGCTTAGCTTCTCAGCTTAGCTGCTTTTAATGATCCAAAAACGCAGTTTTGAACAGTAAAAACAGATTTTAAAGAGAAAAGAGAAAGGGAGGGGTCAGTGAAGAACACCTGATTTGAGCTTTTTGTCATCCAGTGTCTTCAGTAGAAAGAGACGCGAAGAAATGATAAAGCTGATAAATGAAAATGAGGTTGATAATTTTCATTTATTGTGCGATTAATTGATTTATTGTTTATTGCAATAGGCTTAGTTCCCAATCCAGTAAAGTAGACTCAGGTCAGCCAATAATAGACACTTTACTAAAATAAAAAAATAAAACTTCAGCAGTTGGTCTTCTCAGTTCCTAGATGTTTACAGACTAAAGTTTCTTTCGGCTGCTCTCTTCTTCCGGGGGTCACCACATCGAATAAACTCACATTAAAGATTTACGTTACATTTACAACGTTTCATTATAAAGAAACTGGATTTATAAGAGTTTAAAAGGTCCACTGACATGATTTTTCTACTATTCATCAAATTGCTCAAAATTCGTTTTTGCAAAGAAAATGATAAATCACTTTAATTTTGCTTTAAAAGTGATTTTGAACTTCAAGCCGTGTTTAATCATGGGAAATCCGATTACACACGAACGCAACATCTGTGACGTAGTGCGCAGAGTGAGAGGCAGAGCTCTGGGCTTGTCACAGTGCGCGGGTGTGAGCAGCTCCACATGAAGGTAAGTGATACAGCATCAGACCTAAATTAGATCCTGTTGTTTCTTGTTTCATTACCCAAACTATTTTCTGCTTCCCAAAATGAAGACAAATACAGTAGCTCAAATCTTCATAGATTGATAAATTCATCTGGTTTTAAATTGTCCGCTATTAAAGAGACCAGAGCCCTCTGCCTCTCACTACGTCACAGATGGTGTGTAATCGGATTTCCCATGATTAAAGGTACACTATGTAACTTTGTAATGCAGTCTGTAACTTTTCTAACAATATATTTTTAACATATTTCTTCACTCTGTCACTATCTACTGACAGACTGATGTTAGACAAAGTAATCTCTGAAAAAAACTATAGTCCCCTTGCTTCTCTATCAGCATTTATAAAAACACAGAGTGACCCGGACAATGACCAGCCAATAAAAACAGAGTTGTTTGTCACGCCCCAACCCACGCCCCCGCCTGTCCCAGCCCCAGCGCCGCGCACATTCTCATTCAAAGGATTGCAAAGCGATGCAGGACTGATTTGTATGTGACACAAATGTATTAAATATCCCTTCTTCATCCCAGAGCTGGACTTTTATTTTGTTTTTTTGCCAAAAGTCAAGTGATCGCTTCATCCTTCACTCACAGGAATGAGGAAATGGATTTGTCACGACTCACGAGCGAATTAAATCATGTCCAAAGTGGCTGGTGAAGCTCTGCTGATTTCAGGGTGTTTTTGTGTTGTTGGACGAGTGATTCATGGTTTTATTATATTTTTTAGAACGTTTTATTAACATATAATCACAGAACTTCGCAGCGCAGAGACAGGACATGTAGTGGGGGCGGAGCATTCCAGACATACCAGACATCGACTGACAGACATGAGGAAGTCACGAGCGAATTAAATCATGTCCAACGTGCTGCGTGAACCTCTGCTGATTTCTGCTGGTTTTTGTGTTGTAGGACCAGTGATTCATGGTTTTATTTTATTTTTTTAGAACGTTTTATTAACATATAATCACAGAATATTGAAGCGGCTCGAGCGGACATTCAGCAGGGGGCGGAGCTGCAGAACTCAAGTTCAACAGAGAACGGACTGTGGCTCCCCCTCAGAGCCGAGGGAGCAGAAAGAATGAAAAATTTCTAAGTCCCAGCGTTCTCCAGAAATTACATAGCAGTGTTTCCCCTACCATTATACAAGCGGGGTGCCCCACCCCGTCAACAGAACTGAGCACCCCGCCTACCAAAGCGAACTTGCCCCCCACATAGCACTAACAGGGTATATGCAGAAATTCCAGAGTTGAATTTAATACCTTTTAATACCTTTTTAATACCATCAAAATATTTTTTAATACCATCACGGCACCGAGCTGTAACCGTAGCGGCAACCTGTTGTACTTCAGTTTAGAGCAACTAATTGTAAAGTGATAGATTACTGTCATTTTCTTCCTAAACTTTGGTAGTAAATGTAGTTTTATAACAATTACTGGATACATCAATTTGCTTCTTGCCTCAATAAAAGCACTGACCTACTTGTTATTTAAATCTAACCCAAGAGAAAAAGTTTAATTGTTCCCACACATAACATATCTCTAATGGCAAACAAAAACTGTAAACTTGAAAACAGAACAGTTTAGTTAAAATAATTCAACACTGAACACATGCATAATTCAAAAAGAGAGGTAGAAAAATAATAACTACTGTATTTTTCATCCTGTAAGTTGCAGTTTTTTGCATAATTTACATGCCTTGCAACTTATAGGACGAAGTGACATATTTATAGATTTTTTTCCCATATTTATAAACCATAACACTGAAATATGACCGTTTCATTCATTCTGACTGAAAAAAAAAAAAAACTTCATGATATCTATTGTAGTAATAGTAGTATGGCATGCTGTTGTATCATGTAATAGGAAAACGTGCCTATAATGACAAATTTAAAAAAGTTCAAGACAAAAACAACTGGACTTTATTTATTATACTATTTATTATACTATTATACTATACTTTATTGTTTTTTTATTGCACTTTTTAGAATTCACCATGTCCTGGATGACTGAGAATCTTCACTAGCTATTAATGACTCAATCGGCCTGCCATACTCTCCCCACCTCTCTGCTTGAACCTTCAATCCAGCAGCAAGCTGCACCACGGTGGCGAAATGCAGCTAATTTGACCATTAAAGTGCATTTATTAAGAAAATGACAGACAGAAAAACACCTCTGCTATAATTTCGAGCTAACAAATAATTGTTTAGGTAATTTTCTTGTTAAATGTCGGCGAAACGAGCCGCGCTCCTTTTTCCTGTTTGTCACCGCTGAGCGATCACGGAGCACACAGGCACTGAGGCAGCGACACTTTTTTTTTTAAATAAAGCCGATTTAACCATTAAAGTACATTTATTAAGAAAACGTTAGACTGAGACACCCCTTTTGCTATAATTTCGAGCTAACAAACAATTGTTTAGGTACATTTCTTGTTAAATGTCGGAGGATAAAGCCGTGATCCTTTCCTGTTTCTTTTTACAGACATGATACCAGCTGTAGGTGCGCGCGCACACTGACTGACGATATGACGTCTTTGTTTTAGCTAAGGTCCTACTTGGAACATAAAATTAGAAAAGATAAATAAATTCACAGACCTTTTTTTAGACGACAGAACAAGAAAAATATAGTTGTGTAGGTTTTAAAAAAATTAATACCTCGTCAGATGACGTTTATTACTTTTTAATAGCCTTAATTTGTGTTAATTTCATTTACTACCTTTTAATACCTTTTACAACCCTGCAGATACCCCGACTAAGCTAGCAGCACGAAATACAAGCTCTCTAGCTAAAAAGCTAAAGGTGCCTCTTCCCTCATGCTGAACGCCCCCCCGCCCCTGCTCAAAAACCATTACAAGCTTTGCTCAGACATCTCTGTCCCTCCCCATCAAGAAAAATCATGGATGAGATGAGCACCCCACCATAGCAAGTTAACTAGGGGAAACACTGCATAGTGAACCTTTAAACACGGCTTGAAGTTCAAAAATCACTTTTAAAGCAAAATTCAAGTGATTTATCATTTTGTTTGCAAAAACGAACATATTTAAATGATAAAATATATATATATTGAGCAATTTGATGAATAGTAAAAAAATCATGTCAGTGGACCTTTAAATGGCTGCATTCTGTTTTTATTTGCATTTCACACATTAGCTCCACTTTTTCAGAACCAACGTTGTACCGACCTTCAAAAACTTGTAGGCTGCAAACACTCCCACTCCAATGGCATAGAGAGGCATCAGTGTGAACACGTAGCCTTTGTTGTTGTTGGTTTTGTATTTGTCATTCTTCAGCTCCTGCTCCATGCGTTTCTTCATCTGCTGGACATTCTCGGGGCTTTGATGTGAGCCGGGGGGGTTCACATTGATGGGGTGGCCTCTCGCTGCACCTGGGCCTGGACCTAAGACGCCAAGACAGAGGAAAAGACTGTAAAGTTCTGCAACTAAGACTGTGAGACGACAAAGAAAAATAGAAGACCCACAAAGCACGGAGAGTAGGGCTGGGCCATATCATATTGTTCCCGGTTTTACCGGTAAAAAAAGCTTGCCTGAGTAAAAAAGCTATATCATGATATGCTAATTTCATGACGTAATACGTCGGGGCGCCCCGCCCCCTTAACATCCGAGCACTTCAAAAGACCAAACCGAGCTGCGCACCTCCTTCCACCTGTCGGTACTGGTGTAATGCTAGCTAAAATGCTAAAAACAAACAACGCGTCCCAGCCGTCTCTCCCCCTGCTTAAACTGCACAGGTACAGAGAGCTCGTCCCCCCCCTCCCCACGCTGCTCAGCGTGTGTGCGGGCTTCGTCTCTCGCTCGCTCTAAAACTGTCTGTACACACGTGCGGATCAGCTGTCTCACACAGTCGTTCCAGAGGCAGGTTACATTTATGCTCATAAGATTTATAGATTCATTTTGTTTAGTTGTTTTATGAAAACTACACATGCAGTTTATTTTTTTGTGGTGGATTTTGTTGATCTATATTTTGTAAAGACTTTTTCAATCTAAATAACAGATCATTTTTATTTTTATACTTGGAGACTGAATACTTTACTAAATAAAATAATTTTAGTAAAATTATCCCTCGTTTTTTAAAATTTTATATAATACTGCAAAGCAACATGTTCAGTCAAAGTCAAAGTCAACTTTATTGTCAGAACTGCAATATGTACAAGACATACACAGGATTGAAATTGCGTTTCTCTCAGTCCCTCGGTGCAACAGTAACCATTTAAACACTAAAACACTAAAACATTTAATAAACATAAGCATAAAATAGTAAAAGTGTAACACTGTCCTGAGTTTTTGCATAGTAGTATAAAAGTATGAAAATTTACACCAACACTAAAACACTAAACATTTAATGAACATAAGCATAAAATGAAATAATAAAAGTGTAATACTGTTAATTTACTGTTAAGTTAATTTTGTCAAATAAATAAATTAGATTTTTTTTGTTATATCACGAAATTTATCGTTATCGTGATAATACTCTGAAATATCACAATATAATTTTTGAGCCATATCGCCCACCCTTAATGGAGAGAACATGTTAGCTCCACCCTGAAAGGTCCCACTGCCGGGATTTGATCCAGCAACCTTCTTGCTGAGTGGCGGCAGCTCTACCAACTGAACCACCGTGCCGCAGGATTAAATTAGACTTTCTGGAACAGTTTTATTGCAGCATGATAAAACCTTCAAACATCTTGGTTTCATTCCTGCAACTCTGAGTGGAATGGAGAGGCTGTGTGGTAATAAATGGATAAATGAGCAAATGCCCCAAGGAGGAAACTGAAACCCACTACACTTGATGTGTTTGTGTCGTGGATCCGGTTTAGGTTTGTGCATTACGACGGAAGTAGCCATTAGACTGAAAACAACAGTCGTAAAAATAAAGAACAAGTTCAGTAAAAATGAAATTAAATAAAAAAGAGATGTGTTCATGTTACGCTGAACTGAGTTTAAAATGTGCCAGGAAATCCTCCCCAATAAAATTAAACAACAAACAAACTTCACTGGATTGATATAGTTATTGAATTAATTTTTCACTGTTCAGGGTTTAAGAAAGTATCTTAAAGTATTTATTTTACCAGTTTCAAAGATGAGGCCATTTTTAAGGCGCCTTTGGCCATTCATATGTGAACCAGTTAATCTGGCCACTCCCTGTGGCGACGTGCACGAACAAAAAGAAGACGAGCAGCACACCAATGCCCTCCATCGCTGATGGGTTTGAACAGTGAATGTTTGTAGTTTTTGAGATGAGTGTTTTTCTGGACTGGAAACAAACAGGGTGTGTGTTGGTGCAGGATGAGTGGGATGGAGGTACACTGTGGGGAGGAACACAATGAGAGGCAGCACAAAGGGGCAGAGCCTGGTGAGTGGAGAGCACAATTTTATCCACCACCAGGTACAGTGGTGGAATTAAAGGGTGGCCAATTGTTGCCTTGGTCATCATAGATTAATCTTTGGCTTCTATAGTGATCTTTTGCAACCACACACCAAAATGAAAGTTGGAATGTTGCTCTTTTTTCAAGTTATCCACATCACATGGTTTACATGTACAGTACACATACCCATAATTTCCAGCGTATAAGTCACAGTTTTTTGCATAGATGTCAATTCTGCAACTTAAATGCTGAAGCGACTTATATATGTTATTTTTTTTCTTCAATATTCATAACGCAATTTTTGACTGATGGTCTACATTTCTAAGAACTGCAACAGCAAGTCCTCCCATGCACGCTCGCTTCACTCAGCTGGTGCAGGCAGAGGAACGCTGGAGAGCTAGCAGCTCCGGTCGCGATGAATGAATGGATGGATGATGCTGCGCTGAGAAATGAAGCTGTTTTGACCATTAAATAAAGGCATAATAAACATGTAATAAACAAATAATAAACAAATAAACAAATAATAAACAAATAATAAAAATAAATAATAAACACATCATGAATGTGTAATAAACAAATAATAAACACAAACTTGTAACAAACACGTAATAAACATGTAATAAACACATAATAAACAATAAACACAATAAACACGTACGGTAATAACACAAACACGTAATAAACATGTAATAAACACAATAATTGAATCACTTTTAAAGCAAAATTCAAGTGATTTATCATTTTGTTTGCAAAAACGAACATATGGTAAATGGTAAATAAGCTCAATTTACCATTTACCATTTACAATAAATGCATAATAAAACATATAAACATGTAATAAACACGTAATAAACGCATAACAATAAAAATAAATGAACACAATAAACACGTAATAAACACATAATAAACGCAGCGGGTCAGTGGTGACACATAATAAATGCGACTCGTACGCAAAAGCGACTAATACTGTACATGTTTTCCTCTTCATTATGCTTTTTTTGACTGATGCAACTTATAGTCCAAAGCAACTTATGCACTGGAAAATATGGTATATGGCAGCAGCCATCTTGAATTTTGACGCAGCAACCCAATTTATGAATGGAACCTTTCTTATTCTTAGATGTAGCCACACACACCAAAAAATGGAACTCAGTACCTTGTTTTTTATGATATCGTGCTAAAAACGTGCACAGAAAGAGAGTACAGGTAGTCCTCGACGAGGACTACCTGTACTCTTAACGCTTCGCGTTACGTTTTGTGGTTACGACACACATCTCCATTAAAACATTTAATAATAATTATTATTATTTTATTTTGAATTGTTTTATTTTGAAGCAGATTCACACTGTTTCCGGCCAGTTTCAGGTTTCCTGTTTTGCTAGCTGCTGAGGCTACAGCTGCCTGTACTCTCTAAAAAGCTAAGTCCGGTCCTCTGGACATTCAAAAAACAAAACAAAACTTGTTGGACAAAGCTGGACAGGCAGCAGCTGTGGAAAAGTAGCTGTTTTATGGACGGCGGTTTTACAGCGTAAAGGCCGAGATACACTGAAGCAGACTCCGTATACGCGCGTATACGCGCATATTTTGTGCGTATGTTTTTGCTGCTATACTTCAAGAAACTATCAGCTTTCAAACGCTCTCGTTCTCCTTGTAATATGAGCAGCAGCACACGCAGGGACTCAACTGAGCTCGCTGATTGGTCACTTTGACACGCCTACTGAAATGATTGACAGCGCTCAGTCAGCTGAAAGTGAAACCTAGTTGAAAGTGAAACCTTTAACATGAGCAGCTCGCTGGACTTCTGCGGTGTTCTGATGCGGTGTTTCTACTATATATGTTATAAAAAGTTCTCTCAGAAATAAAAATAATAACAGGGAGCGCTTTTCCTGCAGCACACAGCCCACCAGGGAATATTAAAACATCGCGCACCCAGGTAGGACCTGAATTCATTCATTTCAATCATCGAGTGAACGGAGGAAGAAGCGGTTACTTGACTTTAGGCAAAAAAACAAAAGAAAAGGCCCGATCAGCGATAAAGAAGGGGAATTTATTTCATTTGTGTAACATACAAAACAGTCCGGCGCCGGGAAGTTTATGGTCAGACACCGCGTATCGCGCACGCGGATCGCGTATGCGTAGTAAAAAAATACTTTTGCGCGTACATGCCCTGAGGGGCTACGCGGGGCTACGCTTTTGCCTTGGCGTACGTATGCTGTGTATAGGCGTATCGTGAGGACGCTCGAGTGTATCTCGCCCTTAAGCAGATGGAGAATCCGGAGGAGGGATGGAGGAAATGGCTTCACCAGCATTCCAGAGTAGGAAATTAACTTTTTTCCCCCTTCATTACGGCTCCAAATGTATGTGTTTTTTGATAATTATGTAGGGTACTGTGTTAGGATAGGCTAAGTACTTGGTAAAATACCGTACTGTACATATAAGGTGCAGTTTGGACGTATGTTTCGAGTTACGTCGAAATTCGAGATACGACGAAGCGTAGAAACAGAAATCCATCGTTAGTCGAGGACTACCTGTATTTCCATTTCCCACATTTCACTCCACAACGAGAGACAACAACAATGTGAAGCCACACACAGCGCAGCTAACAAAATATCGGTGCTGATGTGGACCACTCCATATAACTGGCAGTTCCAATCTAGTTTTTGATGCATCGTGATCATGTCGACATAAATAAATCTGAATCAGTGTTAAAATGTGTTAAAATGTCAAGAAGTCCTGTTGAGGAACACAAACAGGCAGAACTCAGAACAGTTCAACATGAAGTGGCAGCTTTGTCAGTCAAGTTTACACATACTTCATGTTTAATGACGTTAAAGGAAACTGATGATCATGACACACACTGAATCTAAGGTGAGTGCACATGTGCACCCAGAGGTGCCACTTCTGATCTCATGGGCTATCACTGCTAGCAACTCTTTATTCCAGCTGCTCTCTTCTTCAGGGGTCACCACAGCGAACTAACTCGCACAAATAATTGTTTTACACCGGACGTCCTTCCTGATGCAACCACAGACCACTGAGCTACCACAGCCCTCTGTGTGGAGCAGGGAGCACCCAGAGGGGGCCCAGGGGAGCACATGGTGGGGGTTAAGTGCCTTGCTCAAGGGCCCAGAGTGGAGCTGAGGGTGGAAGGAGGTGTGGGTGCTATATTCATACCATCTGCTCACAAGTGACTCTTGTTCTGTTTACTACACCTTATTTGTGTTATTATTGTTAGTGTTGATCTTAGATCTTTATATACTGTTCATTTTTTTATTTATAGCAAACAATAGCAAACAACCATCAGGGTGTTAACGATCCATCGTCAGGCTGATGGTCCTCCTTGATCATGTGAGCAGCTGGTTTCGGCTGTCATCAGCCAACTGGTTGATCCACTGTGGGAGGGTGCTCTTTATAAGACTGAGCTGAACTCAGCTTCTCAGACTGAGGAAGTCTTTCGGACGAAAGACGAAACGTTTCTACAGTTTTTTTTTTTTTTGCTTTGTTTTGTTTTGTTTTTTGAATGTCCAGAGGACCAGACTTAGCTTTTTTGGTTTTTTTATTTATAGTTTATATAAACATAATTGCTTTTTGGGTGTAACTGGGACCTCGAGTACACAATTTCCTTCCACCTCATGTACCACGTGAAGTGAATGACAATAAAGTCTCCTTGAACCTTGACCTTTCCCACCCTCATTTTAATGTTGTCGGTCCAGGGAGTTGAGCTGGCGACCTTCTGATCACAGGCCCACCTTCTCTAACCTCTGCGCCACCACTCCCCACTCATGACTGCTAGCAACTAGTTGGCAATAATTAGCTATCATCAAATAATAAACATTAAAAAATGGTCCAAATCGGCCTACTTTCATTTCAAAAGCATTCTCCAATTAACTGAATGAAGAACGGGTGAGGGTTGTTGGGGTTGGGGGTGCAGTGGGCACAACACTGGCTGAGGCCTGAGACCTGGACAAGTTCGTGTGAATGGCCTGAATACAGTTACTCAAGCTGTGGATACAAAAACAAGTGTTAATCTTCAAAAATGAATGTCCACTAGTCACAGCAGGGCGATGTTCTACAGCAGGGGTCACCAACCTTTTTGAAACTGAGAGCTACTTTGTGGGTAAGGAGTCATACAAAGGACACCAGTTTGATAAAGTCTTCAGAAATAACAAAGCGTAAATTGAAAAAAAAATTATAATAAAGACATTATAAATATATATAAATACAAAAAAAGAATAACAACTGAATAAAATGAAATTTTAAATGCAGCTTAGTAGTGAGTTGTGTTATTTTTAGAACAGGTCCGAGGGCACCTCAAATGGTCCTTGGGGGCGACCGGGTGCCCGCGGGCACCGTGTTGGTGACCCCTGTCCTACAGTATGTCTGACCATTGATCATCACAGCCACAGGACCAACACAATGATTAATAAACAGAATTCAAAATCTTCAAAAATACAAAGCTCTCAACAACCTAGCTCCATCTTATATTACACATCTTATTTCTTCATTTCCTAACAGAGCACTTCTCTCTCAGGCTGCACGTTTACTTGTGGCTCCTAGAGTTTCCAGCAGCAGAATGGGAGGAAGATCTTCCAGTTCTCAGGCTCCTCTCTTGTGGAACCAACTTCCAGTTTCTGTCCATGAGGCTGACACATTGTCCAGTTTGAAGACTTTCCTTTTTGATAAATCCTATAGTTAGTAAGTTTTCTGAGCTGTCTCATATTGCTGCTATAAACTTAAAGGTCCACTGACTTCATCTTACAAATTTGCATGAAATGATTGAAGATATATATTTTTTATCATTCAACTATGTTCGTTTTTGCAAACAAAATGATAAATTAATGAAAATTCCTTTCAAAGTGAGTTTAAAATTAAAAACCGAGTTTATCTCTGAAAAATCCGACTACAAGCGAATGACATTAGCGGCGTCTCCATACCTTCTCTTTCCACCTCCTTTAACACAGAACTTGTGTTGTGCGGGACTTCATAGAGCTTGGGAACTGACGTCACGAGGAATGTGACGCCGCCATGTTTTCGGACATCCTTGACCAAAACAAACATGGCGTAAAACACCACACGAAGAACAAACATGGGCCGCGAGAAACAAAAGATAAAGTTTCTTTACCGCGACAAACTAAAGAAGCGAAGCAGCGCTATCTTGTTAAAATTGATTCAATTGGGCTAGATCCAGATGAGCACAGTCAGTGGACCGGTGATTTCAACGAGCTACCGCAGCTCCCGACATGAGCTACCTTGTGTGCGGTCTGAGTGCCTACACATGTGAGCAGTTCAGGAATTATAAATCTCTGGAAAGTCATCTTCAGTTCACAAATGGATGGGTGCAGGACCTGCAGATTTCTCAAGTCAACGACCAAAAAACTGTTGTTCTCACGAAGGTAGGTGAACACACAGGGACGTTGACATGTCGCAGCTGCTGCCATTTTCTTCTCAAACTGCTGTGATGAGTTTTTAATTTTTGTCGATGCGTTTTGAGACAATTTTTAGAAAAACGGATCAAAGTAAATCACCCCGAGTTTTTCTAGTGACCCCTTAAAAAGATAAGCTGCCATGAAGAACATTATTTTATCTGCCCTTGTTCCAAAATTGGTAATGATTTTGTTGAGGAGGTTTGTTTACAAAACAGATGTGCACAAAGTTTTTAAATTGTTCTAATGGGTTCTAACCCACCCATCTGCACATCCATCCACACATTCATCCATCCATCCACACATTCATCCATCCATCCACACATTCATCCATCCATCTCCAGATGGATGGATGGACGTAATATTAATTCATACCTTTTCTGCTACTTTAGAATAGGCTATTATTAAGTTTTATTAGGTTTTTAGAATATACTGTATTTGCAACCTATGGAAAAAGTAGTGATGTTAAAGCTACTATATGTAACTTTTCTAACAATATATTTTTAACATATTTCTTCACTCTGTCACTAGATTGATGTTAGAGAGGTAATCTCTGAAAAAAACTAAAAAAAAATATTGTCCCCTTGCTTCTCCAGGTGGTAAATAAGCATTTCTAAAAAGAAAAAGTGACCCGCCATTTTCCAGCCAATAAAAACAAAGTTTGTAACCAGCCAATAAAAACCGAGCTTGAATTTGAATCAGCCAATAAAAACAGAGCTTGAATTTGAATTTTAACAGACCACAAGGGGGCAGAGCCATATATGGCTCTGAGGGGGAGGGATCAGAATGCTTTGCTTGTTGAAATTTTTTCTAAGTGCTGATGTTCTACAGAAACTGCAGACTGAACCTTTAAGGTAATGTATTTTACAATTTTATGTTGATTATTGTAGCATAAATTTTCTATTTTTTCCCCGTAGGTTCTGCACTCTCAGCGCCTGAATGAAGCACCACTCCAACCAAGTTCCACGGGCCAAGTAGACTGTGCACACTGCACATGCATGGCTGGGATTGCAGAGTCTTGTACACAACGTTGGTGCACTGCTGTTCAAGATTGAAGCTGCTGTGCGGATACGGGGGACTAAAAGTCACAGATGCACCAGCATATTGGATGATGCCTAGTAACGTCAACAAGGTTCAAGCAGAGGTGTGTTACAACATTGACTTTTCCACAGGTGCGGCAAAGATAAACGCCCTTGACAAATGCATACAAGGAGATAAAACCAAGGAGGGCATACGTACTCGTGCCAGTGATAAAATCTATGTCTGCATACATGCACACTTTCAGACCTGTCACTCTTACTAGAAATTTTACACAAACATAGCAAGGCTGTTTGTCTGTCTGGGATGGAGGACTATTACAAACTATATGCAGACCCCAGAAGTTGAAGAATGATCAGTGGCAGCTAAGCACCGCTTTCTGACTTTATGCAGGTTTTTTATGCAACCATTAAAATATATTCTTTCTGTATGTGTTGTGTGTGTTATGTTTAATTTTGTGGACCACAAGTCTGTTGAATAAAGTTGATGATGATGAATAAGCAAAGGTACTATTGCTAATTTGTTTTTTATTCTGGCTCAGTGGTTCGGGATTCAGAAGTTATTCTCAAAATGTTAGTTTGATATTTCAGTGGTCCTAGTTCTCATTAGTTGCAAAGCATGTTTACATTTTCTCAAACTCACTTTGTTGTGCATATATCAGATAAAATTGCACCTTTAACATGTAATTTTAGCACATTGTTAATGTGAAATATATCTGCAAGAATCTAAAAAAGCTAAGTCTGGTCCTCTGGACATTCAACTTTTGAATGTCCAGAGGACCAGACTTAGCTTTTTTAGATTTTTCTACCTGGATTATTGAGCATGCATCAGGGTATATCTGCAAGAAGTTTTCATTTTCTGTGTTTATTGTATTTGAACTGTATTTATTCTTGTTAACACTGCAAATGTTACACATTTTACCCATGGGTAGCATGAAAAAAGTTTGGACTGGAAAATCCATCCTGGCCACAGCTAAACAGATGGAAATCCCTCATGGTGACGGATAATCTTAAGCTCGGTTGACCTGTTGTGTTACTGTAACTTAGACATGTTCAACATTATTTCACTAGAGACTACAAACTGAATTAATCTGCAATCATTTATTTACAGCATGCAGCATCGAAGTAACACTTGTGCAAAAGTAGATACATTTTCATGTTCAGTTCATCAGTT
Source organism: Garcialebias charrua (assembly GCA_038048925.1). Lineage (NCBI taxonomy): Eukaryota > Metazoa > Chordata > Actinopteri > Cyprinodontiformes > Rivulidae > Garcialebias > Garcialebias charrua. The sequence continues at coordinate 29,971 of JBBPBX010012778.1, read as the reverse complement.
AATGTTCTGACAGATAATAATTCATACTTTCAAAACAACACTGGGGCACATATTGGTCAAAGCACAGCATACAGCCACAATTTTGTCCAGTAAAATGATGGCCTCAACTTCACATGGGAGCAACATGCTAACAGGTATGTTACCACTTAGTATGGTGTATTTGGTGCGAACACAAACAATAACCCTCTCCACATGGACCCTAAGGTCAAACTTAATAAGTTACCTTTAAAGGCACGCTGGCCCGTTTGCAGAGGAGGCTTGGGGACAAATTCACACAGCACCACGATTGAAATTGCACAGTTTGTTTAATTAAATAATGCTAAGTTTAAAATATTCACAATTTTAAAAGGCAGCAATAGCTCCAGTCAAGCAGCTACACCTGGAGGAGCAGTTTCATCCATCTCTGATGTCTGGCTACGCAGATCTGGTGGGGTGGCAGGTGCAGTGTTGACCCCTGTGGTTGATTGGTGTCTCTTGGTCCGACGGGCAAATCGGGCAGTGTCCATCATAGATATCATATATATATGATATCTATGATGTCCATAGTTTTGACTTCGGTGTGCCTGAGATGTAAAGAGGGTACCCAGTCAGGATCACAATCTAGGAATTCATACGCTGGTTTGCCTAAGAAGAGAGAAAAGAACTTGATTAGATGATCTAGATGTTTGTGAACGATCCTGTGTTACATATGAGCAGTTAATAAGTTTAATATTATTTAATTAAATCTTACCTGTGTGGAAATGCTTCGAACACACAAACGTGTCTGGAAATACTCCTGAAAGTGATGTTTGTTCGTTTAACAGGACAGGAGACACCCATGTCACCATGTCTCTGTTAGCTCAGCAACCTGTGTTCCTCTGTGTTGTTTTCATGCCGGAAAGATGAAAAAACGGACTCCATTTGCAATACGGCTCCCCCTGCGATCGTGAGAACGATTGTGACAGTTCACAACACAACAAGCATTCACCATTTCAGCGTATTTCACCTAGGATAACACACTACAACTAACGCAAACCCCGGTCACGTCAGACTCCGTGTCCGAAAGTCCCGGGATGCTTTGCGTGATCCCGGTCCGCTGACGTCACGATTCCAAGCTCTATAGGCAAAGTGGGCGGTTCATTCGAACCCCCGAACCCCCCATCGCTACGCGCATGCAAACTGACCTAATTTCTTCAAATGAACAGTTACAAATACAAATAAATAGTTTGGATTTGTAATTATTCTTTAACAAGTGATTTCTGTCTTTCCTCCTACAGAAAATCCAGATGGCCTCCATCCTGGACCTGCCATTGTGTATCTGTTCCTTCCTGTCCTCTCAAACCCAGCCGGTGGAAGCAGATGTCCTGACTGGTTCTGTTGGGAAGTTTCTTTTTCCTTTCCACTGCTGCATCTGGGCTCGCTTAGGGGAGACTCACAGCAGTCTGCTGGTTCTGGGTGTTGTGAACTGGTTTCACATGATACCAGTGTTCCTGTCCAGTGTGGTGCCACACATAAACCGAAATGAATGAAAAACAATGAAGGGAGTAGTAAAGATGACGGAACATGTTTTGCCACAGAATCTTGTTTCACTGAACATATCTGAATTTATTCTGCACAACTCGTGCATCACAACACTGAACAGCGACGTCTTTTATTTTGTTCAAACGAAGCAAAGCAACACGAGAAACATTTATTACCTTTTTTGTTGTAACGAGAGTCGAATTTAGTTTCTTTGGCCGCTGTCCCTCCACCGACACCGAACAGTCTGGGCAGGACGACGAACGTGAAGAGCACGGCGGTGAACGCCAGAGCGACTTGTTGTGATGTGGACACAACCATCTTCCTCCTCCTCCTCCCGTCAACAGCAGAGAAGAAGGAGCCGAAACAACAAGAACAACAACAAACAGGCGAGCTAAAAGAAGCTGAGGGACACCAGAACTACTGTACATGTAACGTCAGGTCTTCAACAGGAACAGAGGCTCAGCTGCTCCGAGGGGTTCGGGCCGAACCGTGCTGCTAGCTTTACAAACCACTTCCGGGAAATCAACTTTCAGAATAAAAGTCCTCACATTAAAAAAATGCAGTACAGCCAGAATTTCCAATGTTGGATTTTACAGCTTTTTATACCTCACATATCTTTTTACAAGTTTGAAATGTCACTGATGATGCATTTTATACAATGTGTGTGCGTGTGACTTCATTTTTTCTTTTTTTTGGGAAAATTTATTCATTTCATTTAAAAACATGAAAATAAAAAAAACTAAACAAGATATACATGTATACATGTATACATGTATACATATATATATATATATTTATTATTTATTTATTTATTTATTTAAATTTTATTCATTTCATTAAAATCAAGTAACAACTCAAAAAAATAAAAAAACATACATTCAAAATAAAATGAAAGGCAGCAGATGAAGAATAATCTTATAATCTCTGCCCCTTTTACCCAAAGATACAACAATAAGTTACTGGTAAATGGTAAATGGAGCTTATTTATATAGCGCCTTCCAGCCCCCTGTGAGGAGCCCCAAAGCGCTTTACAATACCAGCCATCCACCCATTCATTCAGACATTCATACACCGGTAGTGGTAGCCTGCCTTGCAAGGCGCCATCCAGACCTACCGGGAGCAACTCGGGGTTAAGTGTCTTGCCCAGGGACACAACGACACATGGTGGGCGGACGCGGGATTCGAACCTCCAACCTTCCGATCGGGGGTCGACTGCCATTACCACTGTGCCACGGCCCCAAATAANCAAATGTAAATCAAATAAATGGTAAATGGAGCTTATTTATATAGCGCTTTCCAGCCCCCTGTGAGGAGCCCCAAAGCGCTTTACAATACCAGCCATCCACCCATTCATTCAGACATTCATACACCGGTAGTGGTAGCCTGCCTTGCAAGGCGCCATCCAGACCTACCGGGAGCAACTCGGGGTTAAGTGTCTTGCCCAGGGACACAACGACACATGGTGGGCGGACACGGGATTCGAACCTCCAACCTTCCGATCGGGGGTCGACTGCCATTACCACTGTGCCACGGTCGCCCACATTATATTATATATACAAAATGTAATTCACAAAGACAATAACAATCTAGCTAAATTAAAAACATAAAAACTCAAACATCTTAATCAAATCAGACAACAAATTAAGTAGATTTATATTAACTATTTCCATATTCTTTCAAGAAACTCGTCTTTATCAGTCTCTTAAATGTATACAGTGATCTGGCATTTTTAACGTTATCTTCCAAACCATTCCACAATCCTATTCCCTGAATTATTGTGGATCGCTCCTTCAAACTAGTACTAAAATAAGGCTTCACAAACATCTCAATTCCTTTAAGAAAATATACACTCTCTCTTTTAACAAAATTTGTTTGAATATTGACAGGCAACATGCCTTTATGTGCCTTATACATAAGCAACAAAATGTTATAATTAACCAAATCATAGAACTTCAGAATTTTCAGTTGATAAAATAAAGTAGTCGACGGATATCTATAGTTTTTTTTCATAATAAACAGCTCTTTTCTGTAAAATGAACAAA